>JAJOOS010080196.1:0-39226 GCA_029582725.1 Solanum chiquidenum | reverse complement strand
AAAGTACTACAAATCACAATAGCTAAAAATTTTAAATATTTTTAAAATCAGATAAAAATTTCAATAACTTCTCAAATTTCAAATATATATTTGGGCCCCGTGCTGGCACGGGGTCCTATATCTAGTATTATTAGAAGTCACATAAAAAAACACTATCTATTAATATTTTGGTCTAAAAATACTTTTACCACTAATATTTTGATCCAACTAATGCCTCTATTAATATTTTTGGATTAAAAATGTCGTAACCCATCATTAATTTTCATACATCTAAAATTAGTGTCACATGAATTTGAATTTGAATAAATTGAATAACATATATTATTAGATGTTACGTAAAAAATACTGAAAATATTTTAAATCATATAAATTTTTTGATTGACTTTCTAATTTCATATGTATCATTTATATTTGAATAGAAGAAGTAACATCGGTTATTTGAAAATGAAAATGACGTCAAAAGTCTAGAATTCACAATAAATTAATAACTAAAAATATTTATGATTATTCATGTGAATTGGAACAAGAGTAACATATATTATTTTAAAATGACGCAAAAAGGTACTATAATCCACAGACAAATTAATAACATCAAATATTTCTTTTAAAATCATACAAAAAATTGATTGATTCTTCAAATTTCATTCATATCACATAAATTGAGACAAAAAAGAGTAACATATGTTGGGTTCGTACTGGCACAGACCCCTACGAGCAAATTTCCGATCAAACTTAAACTGTTTGTCTCAAAAACGAAAAGTATCACATAAATTGATACATAGGAAGTAACATGTATTGGACCGCGCTGGCGCAGGCTCCTAATATCTAGTATATATATATAGAAGTGGCCAGGGAAGCAGTTGGCAATTGTCCTGCCAGCTTGCTTCCGGGGCTATTTTAATCACTTTAAGTTAATTCTTCCGTTCTAATTTTTGGAGACTACACAACATAGGCGCCAACAAGGAATGGTTGCTGCCTGAATTGTGTATTTTTGTCATTTGTTCAGTCCTCATGATTAATTATGCATTTATGGAAAACCTAAAATATTTTTGGAGAAGGAAAGTGTTAAATGATCAGAAAAATGTGGTCAGAATTTGATCGAAATAGTAAAAAAGACTGTTATAGCCTTTTTCCTCCAAAATAAAATTAACTTTTTGATATTTTCTAAAATGTATGAGCATTTATTATTTTGATAAGATGAATTTTCTGGGTCCTTCTTCAATTCTTTTTGTTTTTGTCATTTTACTTCTCCTTCTTGACTTTTTTTTATTTTTTGGCTCTTCTTATAAAAAAAACAAGAAGATGGTGAAAATAAATAATTATATTTAAGCACTTAAATTGGTTAAATTCATCTTATGAAATGAAACTAAAAAAATATTTACTTTATGTATCTATTGGAACTTCATCAATGTAAAACATTTTTTTTAAGAGCACAAAAAAAATCATGATTTATTTGATTTAATGTCAAATTCTCTATGTTTATATAATTAATACATTAATTATTTTTTGTAATATGACTCAATTTCAAATACACTCTCTATATTTCAAACTTAAACATTTACACTTTATGTACTATAAGAAATATACACTTACACCTCTAACTAAGTTTATCTATAACTAATTATATTCAAATATAATTATTAAATAATAAACTAGAACTATAAAAAATTATTTTTGTGAAGTTATTCTTACAAAATTAATTAGGGTCGATACTTATAAGTAATACAAATTTTATGATTTCTATAATGTTTTGATGTTTATCATATATAAAGTGCTTTGAGTTTTGCCTGACTTTATTGAAATATTTTTAAATTATACTTACAAAATTATTTAAATATGTATTTTAAATTTATTTAAACGCAAATTCATAAACTTACTTAGTTAGAACTCATATTAATAATAATAAATAAGTAATAGTTCACATATTATCAAGTCAACATAATATATGGGTGCCAAATTATGACATATTCGATATGATTGTTGTTAAATAGGGTCGAAACTGATGAACTATATGATTTTTATAATATTTTGATATCTATCATCTCTAAAGTGTTTCGAGCTTTGATTGTCGTTATTAATATAGTTTTAGAATATTTTTTCAAATATTTAAATAAATAGCTTAAATTTATTTAAATATAATAATTAATAAAATTATATACTTAGACGTCATATTAATAACAAATATGAGTAATGATCTATAAGTTATCAAATTGACGTAATATAGTGTTGGTACAAGACCATAATTAACATTAACACATTACTCTCGGGGATTCTCGGCAATATACAATATACTTTAGTAGATTAAATATGGATTCTTAAATTTACAATTGAATGATAACGATTAATCCGGTTCTTCATTAATTAATTAACCGTTCATACATTATGTGTATTTTCTTTTAGAAAAATAATAATATAATTTTCGGACTTAGATATTTTAAATAACTATTAATAATAATGCATTTTTTGTAGTGATGTCTTGAATTAAGAAAGTCATTTCTTATAATATAATTGTCTTAATATCAAGATTGACTAGTCTCTTTTTAATATAATACTAACATTGATATAGAATAATCAAATAAGGTTCAGAATATATTTTACACTTCATTACTATACCACATTGTTTGTTTGATCTTCATAATAATAATATTGTGTAGATTATGTTGGATTATTATTAGGAGAAAAATATTTGATATACTCCTTAATTTTGTGATATAGAGATAATATATATTCCGTAAAAAAAATAGTCACATATGCTTTTACTGTTACATGTGCAAATTAAATAACCCATATATCCTCTTTTGACTAACAAAAGTTAAATTTTAGATTTTTAATTTATTTATTTTAGTTATTTAATCAAACAATATTCATATAGAGGTAAATCGGATAGTTTTTTCACATGATTTTATTTTTGAGTTTTTTTAATTCAACGGTTAATTTGGGTCTTAATTATCTCCTTCATGAATATATTTGTTTATCATTATTTGAGTTTGTTGTTCCTATTTAATTTTTCGCTTTCATTCTTTAGTGTGGAAAACATGAGAGATAAAAAGAAATAGTGAACGAAATAAAAATATTTTTTTTTAAAAAAAAGTAAACTAAAATTAATTTTTTTTGGCGGTTATATTGAATTTTATTTTGTAGTTGTAAAAAAAGTTGATGCATCTATAATAGACTTTGCAAGAAGATGAGTGAAAAAATAAATTTGATCATCAACATAGTAAATCAAAATTAGTCATTGAATTAAAGATGATAAAAAAAAAGAGACAAAAAATACATGTATGAAGAGGATCAAATATACCTCGAAATATTGCGAGAAGGGTCAAATATACCTTTTATATTATTTTGTTAAAAAAAATTAATAAGTTTTTCACTTTCGTCAGTCAAAAATGATCTTAGCACTTCAAACATACCTGAAAATATTGCAAGAAGGGTCAAACATACCTTGTATAATTTTTATTTTATCAAAAAATAATATTGAATCAATTTTTTACTTCCGTCAGCTAAAAAAGATTTTAGCTATATCAAAGTTATATATGTAACAATTGAAATAGATGTGAGCCACTTTCTTTTAACAAAAAATATATTATCTTTAAATCACAAAGTTGAGAAATATAATTTATCATTATTATTATTAGTAGTAGTAGTATTATATAAATGACCAGTATATATGACACTTTTGATTAATAATTTTACTTGTTAAGTTATTTTATGAATCTTGAATTTGAATTGAGTGTGAGATAAATTTATATTAAATTTAATATTATTAATGTTTATCTTGCCATATAAATTTTAAATTTTATTTCTTAGTTGTAAATTTCAAATTTGTGTTCTTTATAATTTATATTGGAAAATAGAGGGAAGAAAAGAAATTATTAAGGCTATCATTTTGTAGCCTTTTTAAAAGAAATTGAAATTAACATGTATTTATGGAAATTATGAAAATTCGGGAACAAGTCTATTCCCCATGTATTGGAAAACTTTTCATGTATTAAAAAATAATTCATAAATTTAAATTTAAATAAAGGTAAAAATGTCAAAAAGTAAACATGTTTATAGTGTGAAGGTGTCATGGCCATTATGGCCAAAAGGATTTTTTCTTGGAGAAATAGATATTTCTCTAAATATTATGTTGAAATGATAAATATTATGATGTTGGAAAACTTATTATTTGGATCAATTGGGGAAGTATTACTTTTGCTATAATATATCGGTACAGTAACATAACCAATGAAATCAGACACATGGGTTTGAAGTGGGTAAAATGTATGCAGATTTTACTTCTCCTTATAGCGTCTGTAAAGGTAGACAAATGGATAAATAATAATTCTTTAATTTCAACTTTTTATGTGATATTTTTAAAGACTACAAGATTATAGGACGTTTTGATACATTTGACATATCTTTAATTTAAAATTAAAAAAAATCTTTTATTTTATTAAATTATGTATTAAGTCAAATATGTAGAATAAATTAAAATGGAAAAAATATTATTTTAAAAGTTATTACTCCTTGTGCCCCAATATTTGTGATACATTTCTTTTTTTAGTCAAATTTTTAAAAAAAAGATATGTTATTGTAATCAGTAATAATTTAATTTTGACTTGTCTATTTTTCCTTATAATCTCACAAGTCACAAACATCTATAATTAGAAAAGGTTTTTTTCTTTTTTAAATTTCGTGTATTTAACGACTCCTCTAATACGGAAAATGATTGATAAATATACTCCAAATTAAAACATATTCTTCCTCTGTCCAACAATACTTGTCCAATATACTATTTTAGAATGTCCAACAATATTTATCCATTATGAAATTAATAGATAATATTTACACTTAGTTCCTAATTTACCCTTATCATATATTATATATTTCCTTATAATCTCACAAACATCTATAATTAGAAAAACGTTTTTTATCTTTCTTAAATTTTGTGTATTTAACGACTCCTCTAAATCTAATACGAAAAGTGATGGATAAATATACTCCACCCTAAAATATATATTCTCTTCGTCCAATAATATTTGTCTACTATACTATTTTAGGATGTCCAACAATACTTATCCATTTTATCAAATCAATACATAATTTTACACTTAGTTTCTAATTTACCCTTATCATTAGTTATAGACTATAATCATTTTCCTATTATATTTTTTAAGATATTGTATTTATTATATTCAAAAAGTGATATAATAAAATTATCTTTCTATTCATAATTTCTTACAAAATATGAAAAGTTAATAATAGACAATTATTGTTGGACGAAGATGGTAATAACTTATGGATTTATGGGGTCAATAAATCAAGAATTTATGGTGTCTATTTGGTAAAAGGACCATTTTGGTCATTTTCTCTATTTTGATAGTAGTGAGGTGGTTGGGGTTGGGGGGAGGGGTTGTGCAAGGTAGGATAAGGTTGGTACATTTTCCCAGTTGGCACACTATCTTTTAGTAATCTTCTTTGTTTCTCTCTTGCCATTCTAAACATAGAGAAAATCATACACACAATTCTTGTTAACAATGTCAGCTTCAACAGCTCTTAATCTTGCTTCATTTTGCACTTCTGTAGTGAATTCTCCTACCCATTTTACTCAGAAACCTTCTCTAATTTTACATGGTACCCAATTTTCCCAATCACCCAACAACACTCTTTTCAAGAACTGCAGCTGGAAATTAAGTAGAACCACTAAGAGGGCTGTTGCTGCTGTTGATTCCTCTGATCCTGCTGAAAAGGTTTTGCTCATACCCCTTTTCAATTTATTTGTCTGATTTTGATTTGACGCAGAGGTTGAGAAATTAAAAAAAAAATTTAAACTATAAGATAAAGTAGAATGTACTACTTCTTCCGTCCCAATTTATATGACATATTTTGAATTTCAAAATTCAAACAAGTCTATCTTTTTTTACCGTTAATTTTTCATTCAATTATTGTAACTTTACATAGCTTACAAGTATTTGACCTTAAAAAAATGAAAAGTGTCAGACAAATTGAGACAGATGAGAGGGAGTAAAATGTTTAAATATGTATGTGGAAAGTTTAATTTTGCCTGCTATTCATGTCTGCAATTGCTCTGATAGTGTAGTAGGTTAAGCAAAGGTGGATTAAGTATTTAAGCTTTATGGATTCAATTTTAAGGTTTTCGGTGTTAATCCTACAACAAAATTTAAAGTTAGACATAATACACAAACAAATACTCAAACTAGGTTTTAGCTTGTAATTAATCACTCCAACTTTGACGGGCACATCTAGATAACTTCGTTTCAATTGGTAACTAAAGTTACTAAACACTCCAACTTGTCCCCATTGTGTTTCGTAGACATCCAAAGATGATGTGATACTTAAATTTTGGAAGTGTATTAGATGATCATTTTGTAAGTTGGAGTGTTCAACTAACGCAGACTGGTTGAGGTGTCTAGATATGTGTACTCAAAGTTGGTTGTTTAGTTGTCAGTTGAGGTCAAGTTAAAGTGTTTATTTATGTATGCCGCCTTAAGGTTATGGGTTTATATCTACTATTTGTTGCAATTTTAGTGAACTTTTATGCATAAAATTTATGTTTCACGTTAAAGTGGTAGTCTTTGTTTACTCTCTCAATTTCCATGCTTTGTGTAAACTTGAATGTGAAACTCTTGATTGTGCTTTGTTTGTCTCGAATGACCAAAACTCTCTTGGAACCAATGCAAGCTAAGAAAAAACATGTTGGTAGCGAAGGATCCATATAGGCACTGGTGACAGCCAATATTTGATGTTGGTTCGGAGTTTTCGACTTTTTGAGTTACTAGGTTCTAAATTACTCCCTCCATCCCAAAACACTTATCATGTTTCGCTTCTCGACGGTCAATTTGACTAATCTTCGGATCTAAATTGAAGTCGATCAGTTTCATATTTTTAAAATTAGATGTTCAAAAACTATATGAAAAGTACTATACGTTGCAATTCTTTCTTATATCAATATGGTGAAAAATTACATCTCGTCTCCCGAAAAGCAACACATAACAAGAATTTGGGGACAAAGGGTGTAATAATTTGAACATCTTACATGAATCTCTTAAGAATACTAGGTTTAAACTAAAACTACTTAGTTCTACTGTACTCATTTCCTACTCTCTAGCTCCGCCCTTGATAGGCAATACCAACTAGTTGTAATTAAACTAGTGATCCTTGTAGGGATAAGTGAGAGATTAGAGAAGCCTGTAATTTTCCCTTAAAAGCAAATTAGATAGTAGTGTATGAAATAGAACTAAGAGCAAAATGTTATATAGGATTCATATAGCAAATCTTGACTGATTTGGGTTTGATCTGTGGCTGATTGTGTTGATTGAGTAATTGCACTAGTTCTTCTCTGATCAAAACTGCGTTCATTTTTTGTTTAGCAATATGGATATTAGTGCCATGAGGTGGTCGAAGTGACGATTTTGATGAACAGTCGAAGTTACAATAACCATCTGTTACAGGATCAGGGTGTGTAGTTCATGTTCTTCTATTAGTCCTACTCTCACTCGCCTATGAATGTATATGTTGGTCGTCTGTGACAGGTCATTTCATTGAAAAGGAAAAAGACAATTTTTCGGTAACTCCCTATTTGGCGCCATTTTGCTTTAGTTCAATGTTAGGAATGTTGATGCGGGTATTCTGTTGCATATACAGCAAGAGACGGAAAGGAAGAAGTACCATTTTCTTGTTGCAAATGCCAAATTTATGCTGGACGAAGAGGAGCATTTCCAGGAACAAATGTTTGAGCGTCGTCGCCTCTATGAAGAGCGCAACATGGAACCAGATTTCTGGCTTGTAGTTGAGCCCAAGTTCTTGGACAAGTTCCCTAATATCACCAAGAGACTGAAGAGACCCGCTGTAGCACTTGTTTCAACGAATGGTCCATGGATCACGTAAGGAGCTGCTATTGTTAAATAATCGACACACTAATTACTCCACTTTCTTGTCTGTATGCATCATCAAAAGATTGCAGTCTTTAGTAAGCAAGTTATAATCATGGGAAAATGGTCAAATATACCCCTATACTATACGATTTATCTTAACTTTACCATTTGGTATAGTTTAGAGTCATTTGTATCTTCAACGTCATCAAATCATCTCGTACTTGCCCTTGCCCTTGCCCTTGACCCTAACGAAACTCCAACCTGAAGTATAACGGTGAGTAAATTTAAACCATAAAAAACTAGAGGGGTAAAATTGGGTCTTCTCCCCAATGTATTTTTGATATGTGGAATCACCCCGTCCACCGCAAAGACAAGGGCAACTACGAGAAGATTTGCTAGAGGCAAGGGTTTGAATGACCTCAAAGTATAACGGATGGTAAATTTAAGATATTTCGTATCACAGAAGGGTGAAGTTGCACATTTTCTATATTTCTCCTGATCTACTTTTTGAAACTTGCAGGTTCATGAAATTGAGGCTAGACAGGGTTTTACAAGAGAGCTACGAGGCTGACAGTGTAGAAGAAGCTTTGGCATGTACTCCTGTTAGTATTGAATTTGAAAAACCGGAAAAATGGACAGCACCATACCCGAAGTATGAATCCGGGTGGTGGGACTCATTCTTGCCCCCTGGATCTCAAACGTCAAAGGTATGATTAGCAGACGTCTTACGTACTTCTGCCTTGCCATCATCTGTGTTGCTGCTTGAAGTAGTTCAAAATCTACATTACTGCTTGTTGGTCCGGCAATGAATGAGCATTTAGTTTGAGAAGTTATATGAAGAGATGGTCGGGCAATCGCCATTGTAGGCTGTAGGTGAAGATGTTTGTAGCTCATCTGAAGAATTGTACGACGAAACGCCTAATTTCTGTAGCTTATAAACCCATGCTGCGAGATTCAGTAAACAAAATGAAGAATATTGAGCATTGTACTTGGCATGAAAAAGCATTATGAAAAATCTGAAGTGTGTTGATTGTTGTTGGTTTTTATCTCTTACCACGATGTGTTGTTTAATGATTCTCAAACATGTACTTGTTTTCGAGTGCCTGTTTATTTTCTATCGGTATCTATGGATTGATCACAAAGTCGAAATATGTTTCAGAGCCTAGAAAAACTCACAAGACAAGGAAACTCTCAAGACTTCTTATTAAAGAGTGTCACTTAGTTGAGCTCTCTAAGTTCAACAACATACTCGGTGAGATCCCATAAGTGGAGTCGTGGGGAGGGTGGATGTATACAGATCTTACTTCTAGGTAGGCATATTGATCTCTCCAAGTTCAACAATATACCCGGTGAGAACACACAAGTGGGGTCTGAAATGGGTGGGTGTATGCAAATCTTACACCTACAGTCTACGGAGCTTGTTTGGTGTGTTGAGCTCTCCAAGTTCACCTATCTTGAGATAGAGGAATATTATTTCATTCATTCTATATTAATTGTCCACTTCTTTTTTCACCTCTCTCAAGAAATTATAAATAAGAAGGATAGTTTTAATAATTTATTCCTTAAGAATAATTGGATTATGATACTTATCATTTCATAAAATCAATGCATAAACTATCATATTCTTCCTATTATACCCTTGATAAAGTAGTTAATTAGTCTTGAAAATATGATCAATCTAGGAAAACTAATAAGTAATTAATATTCATTGGAGTACTTCATACATTGATTGATTGCTCTCTCCATTCTCTGTTCTACAAAATATGATTTTGAAAATAAACTCAAAAAAATTAAATAATCATCCAAATGTATTTTAATTTTGAAATGTAGTTTATTGAAAAGTTGACTTAAGAAAACATTAAATAAGGATAGAAAGGTAATGTTACTTAATTTCTTAATACAAATATAATTTAAAAATATGACATATAAAAAGAAACAGAGTATTTACTTCGTCAACTTAAATGCAAAAAAGAATTTTGGATTATGTGAAGATCCATATCGCATTTAAATACTCCCTTTAAAATAAGGGCATATTACAGAAATCACATACTTTTAAGGCAAAATTACAATCTATCCCTTAAAAATTTATAATTACAGAAATTCCTCAAAACGGATACAATAATATAAGCGCTGATACATTAATCTGATGCGCGAGATACATTACATTTTATACATGATACACTAATATGATGTACATTTTATACATGATACACTATCTGATGAGCGAGATACACTAATCTGATGCGCGAGATGCGCTAATCTGATGTACATTTTATACATGATACGCTATCTGATGCGCAAGATACACTAATCTGAGCGCGAAAATGAGGGATTTTGGAGATTTGTAAAACTTATAGGGGATGATGATAATAAGTAAATTAAAATGTGAGATTTCTGTAATTTTTCCTTAAAATAATCCTATTTCTTTCTCCAAGAAAAATGATTCTAATATTCGTTTTATAAAAATAAATAAATACTAGAATCCAGTAGCAATTGACTTTCCCTAAAAGAAGAGGTGTTCTCGTGCAGGGCCGACTCAACAACATTTGGGGCCTAAAGCGAAACTTAAAAGAGGGCCCCTAATATTTTGTTTTTTCATCATATATACATTAATTTAAAATTACTTTTCTAGCTATTTTAGATGCGAAATCATCAGGTATTCTTTTATAATCAATTTGTTTTAATAATTCCTTTACAAATTATAATTCGATCTCTCTTAAGACATTGCTGATCTTAAAGAAGATTTAATCAATTTTAATTTCAAAAAAATGTCTTTCGGATGAGACAACGATTACAGGAACTGTTAACATTATTCTATAAGCAATATGTGTATTTGAAAAGAATCAAGTCTTTTTATTTAATTTATTATTTCCATTAGATCATTATCTTCTACTTGTATTATTTCCCTTAACACTTTTAATTCAAAAAACAAATCTAAACCATCAATATCAGAATAACTATTACGTGTTAAAGAAAGTTCAAGGTTAAGACAATATCTTTTAAATTCTCATCATCTAGTGATCTCAATATTTTACCAACTAAATAAGAAATTAAAAATATTTTCATATGCTTCAATTGGTTCAAATTTATTTTGAAGTGAAAAAATAGTTTGATCTACTCTCTCTATATATAAAGCAATCAACTCTAAAAGATTCTTCAAGGGACTTTGTGATTTCGCTATTCATATTTTCATCAAATTATTTCTTACGAAATTCAAGTTTATTTTCATCTCATATTCAATTTTCTTAGTAGAAATCATAACACTCATCATATAATTTTTTTAAAAATAACATATATAAGTAATTATTTTTAAAAAATGGGGGCCCTAATATATATGGGTCCCCAAGCGATGACTTTAGTGGCCTAGGGGTTAAGACGACCCTGTTCTCGTGTTGCACGAGGGCTATAAATAAACAATTATTATATTTTAATTTCCTCGTTATCTCGAGTTTGAATTTTTAGAAATGAAATTTCTTTTTAAGAATATGTCAAAAAATAAGTCTGTGATACGTAAATTTAAATTTAATTGAGTTTCACACTAATAGCAAAGTAGCTTTCATTAGTTAAGCATCCCTTTCTCACAAATAAATATGTTAGACGAAAAAAACTTTAAGATAGGTTGTTTTGACATTAGCTTTTGTCAAAATATACATTTTAGCGTTTTTTTTTTAAAAAAAATAGTAGCTTGTATTTAATCAATAATTGAAATATATTTATTTAACATGAAATTTTATTTAGATATGTTATGAGAATCTCAAAAATGATTTTTTTTTTCTAAATACACATGAAAGTTTTATAATTTGTAAGAATATATATATATTTTAAAATCAAATATTATAATTCTAACTAATATATAAATTCTCTCATAACTAATCATTGCATCATTCTAACAAACTATAAAACGACTTCTAAGAGATTATTTGATAGCTGACTAAAGAAACATATTACCTATATATTAATTTCTATATAATTTATATTAAGTTTAGTAGATAGATAAGAAAATATTTAGATAGACAATAGTGAATGCAGAGAATATCAACAACAACAAAAAAAAGAGATGGTTGAAAGAGTGAATTACTTGAAAGACGATAGGAAAGTAAATAAATGTAGAAACTTAGTTCAAAATATTTGTACATAATTAGGCTTTCTTTGCTTGAGTCTTTGGGATAGAGAGTATCCTTCCTAGAAGGTGACTTATCATCCTAAAGTGCTCTCTAGATGTATTTTTTTTAGTTGTTAACAATAATTCTTCACGGTTTATTAAAAATATTACTATAATATTTGATTGACAATATAAAAATTTGCATAAAATAGTACTCTTTTGTTTTATATTAGATGAACATTTTATTTTACACAATGATTAAGAAATTATTAATAGATTGATCAATTTTACTATCTTATCTTTGCTTAAATTAATTAACCTTTTGCAAAAAAGAAATTTTAGAACTTCAAAATTTATTTAAACTTCTAAAGCATATTAAAAAAATAACAATTAATTCTATCCTGACTAAGTGATCAAATAATATTATACAAACATTTTTAATTAGATGCGCATCTAATATGAAATAGAAAAATACACAAATTCACTTATAAATAATGGATAACTTATTACTCTTTCCGTCTAACAATATTTATACACTATACTAAAAATAGATATCTAACAATACTTATTCACTTTATAAAATTCATAAATAATTTTATACTTAATTTCTAATTTATCCTTACATTAATTATAGTCATTTTTTCTATTACATTTTTTAAGATATTATATTTATTATATTTAAAAATCATATAGTAAAATTATCCTTCTGAATTTTATAAATATATCAAATCAATAGTGGATAACGGTAGAAAAAAGTAATATCAGCATAATTCTAAGGAACAATAAACAATACTGAACAAACAAGGATGAATTTAGACATGGAAAAAAAATGCTCTCTCTCTTTTTTTGGACACTGCCAAACCCCACTTTAAACATACATTTATTGAGTTTTTTTCTCTTTCTTTTGTAGAGAAAGAAGAAGACGAAGAGAGAGAGAGAGAGGGGTAAAGAAGATGGGTCAGAAGGGAGTTCAAAGGCCATTGCAGAAGCTATTTTCATGGGTTAGAAAACAATCAAACAAAGTGAAGACATTTTTGGGTGTTTTCACTGTTCTTACTTTACTAGTAACTCTAAAACTCCTTATTCATGAACACAATCACTTCTTCGTTTTGGCTGAATTCGCACATTTCGTTGGAATTTTGGTCCTTATTTACAAATTGACAACACACAAGACTTGCTCAGGTACTAATTTTACATATAATTTTTTTTTAAACTTTTCTGCAAATCAATTTATGAGTTAAAAGTTTGAGGTATTTGGCTGCTTTTCAGTTGTAACAGAAACTAGAAACTGAGAGAAGTATTTTTTTCTCCAGAAACTTTGGCCAAACACCTGTTCTAATATTGACAAAAAGTGTTTTACTTGGGCAAAATGATACTCTAGTAGGGGCGGAGCTAGGTAGGGCTTCGTGGGTTCAGACAAATCTAGTAGCTACATATCCAGGATTTTAGAATAATGAATGCACTATTATAAAAATGTTCATCTAAGATATAAATTTGATCAGTTAGCTTAAAAAAAGAAGATATAAATTTGATGAGTTTAATATTTAGGTTCTTATCACTAAAAATCATTAAAATTTTAAAATTATAGATCCAAAATTATATTTAAGTGGAGAAGGGTAGAGGGGCGGGCCCATTATTCACCGAGTTTAGAAGGCTGTGATTGGTCCAAAGGGCGGGTGACATACGGATTTCTCGGTTATAAAAAAATAAAAATATATATATATATATTTACGTGTCCAAACCACTTAGAGAGACATTATCCAATTGGAAAATAAATTAGAGATAAATACTCTTAAAGATTCAAATTTATAACCTCACTCAGTGCACCCAATCATAACCACACAACATTATATGATACTTCAAGTGTGGGTTTACACATCCATATTTAAATATCTTTTTAAAAATATAACACTACTATATATGATTTCTGGAGGGGCATGGGTTCACATGAACCCAGTGTGAACCCCTGACAAAATTGATTGCGTCTAAGTGATAAGGAAAGGATTGTCACGCTAGAGTTGTGGGTTCAAAACCCATTTTCAACACGACCCATTATTTGATCCAAGAAAACTTTAGATGTGTTGGATGGATGACCCAGATATTGGCATACCACGTTTTGACCCACCCAAGTTTAATCCATGCCGTGCATTTGCAACTTATAGTTTTGCATACTTAAAATTTGTTGCAGGCAACAGTTCACTGCAGCAAGAAAAATAGTTCGAGACTGAACACTCTAGGTGCCTGTATATCTCATATACAAATCACTAGATAACTCATTCAATTCCTTAAACATTTTGCAAATGGATTTAAGTTGTATACACTGACAGTATAATGGTTTTTTTTATGTATCTTTTGTGTAATTTAATTTGTGATGTTATTTACTATTTGTTCTAGGCGACCAATTAATGCTGTTAAATAAAGTTGAGTATTCAACTTTCACTTTCAACATTCTTCTAACAACTTTTTGCTGCTGCTGTACTTAGGCCTTTCATTGAAGACTCAACAGCTCACAGCAACGTTTTTATTTGCAAGATTATTTTGTAGTCTTCAAATCGAAGGAGATATTCATACTATACTAGACCTTGTCACTCTCGTGGCAACTTTCTGGCTTATATTTATGATGAAATACAAGTTGAAGTCATCCTACATGGCAGATTTGGATAACATGAAGAAATATATCGTGGTACGTAGTTTATACCTTTCCCTCCCCTGAGTTTTTTTCTCTTATAGTTGTTGTTGAAGTGAAACGCATGTTAGTCTGTCGATCCCTTTATTGATTCTAAACTTATTAGTACATTCGTGTCCAGATGTGGATCCAAAATTTTGAATTTAATTGGCTCAACATTTCAGGTTACATTTTTAAAATTGTGTAGATTGTCCGAATCTCAAGGTTGGCATTCTTGAGAAGAATTACGACGATGGGAATAAGAGTGTCTCACCTGAGATTAGAACGTACGACCTAAAGCGGCTTTTGAGCGACCTTCGTCACCACACTAGAAGTTTATCTAATGCCAAGAGAATTCAATAATTTATATATAAACAAAACTAAGAAATAGTTGGATTCAATTAAGCCCTTTATTACACGTAGCTTCGCCCCTGATGCTGATGGTGTTTGTACTACATCTAGCTGTTTCGTGCAAGATAGTTGTGAAGTATACATTGGAAGTAAAATTGTTTCATGAGTAATGACATTGCTTTTTGGATCATGTTTTTCTCTCCACAGATAGTACCTTCTTTGGTGATAGCTTTCTTTATCCATCCTCGGACGAATAATCTTATTCTCAGTATACTCTGGGCTTTTGCTGTGTATATAGAAGGCGTCTCCGTGCTGCCTCAGCTTCGGTTGATGCAGAATGTCAAGGTACTTATATATTTGTTCTTCCCGTCACATGAATTAGAAAAGAGAAGAAAAAATTTTTGAATTCATGCGTTCTTAATTTTCAAAACGAAGTACCAATACTGTTTCCTGTTCTTGTATTTCAGATTATTGAGCCGTTCACAGCCCATTATGTGTTCGCATTGGGCGTTTCAAGATTCTTCAGTTGTGCTCATTGGATCATTAAGGTTTGTTTTGGAGTTTTTCTTGTAGTAGCTTATAAGTTTTGAACTAAACACATCAATTTTCCCACGTTAGAGTGTGGCAGAACCCCATAACTAGGGGAGGATGAAGTACTCACTACTTTCGAGAACAATAATATGTGAACAAAGTTCTAAAATAAACACTTGGTTCGCACCAATTGTTGCAAGTAGTGAGTTCAACGACACTTCATATTCACTGATTAAAAGTTTAGGATTCGATTCTATTTGTACACTTCCCCGTGCTAGCCCTTGTAACCAGAGGCAGATGCAGTTGCACTCCCGGCTTTCACAAAATGGACGTGTGTGTGTGCATGTAGAAATTTCGAAAATATGCAACTTTATACTTTGTTGTCACCTATTGTCGCTATTAGTGAGTTCAATGACACTTCATATTCATAGACTTAAAATTCTGAATCCGTCAATACTTATAGTCTCCGAGTTTATTCATATGCAGGTCTATGATACATCTGGTTCATATCTGTCTTTGAGTGGAGGGGGCTTCTTTTGGATACCAATGATCATTTTGGTAGAAATTGTTCAAACATTCGTTTTGGCTGATTTCTGTTATTATTATGTCAAGAGGTGAGCCTATTATCAGTATATTTTAACATGTTACAACACGTAACCTACTAATTCCATTCTTCATGAACGGTTTATTCATAGTTACCGAAAGGTAACCTGATAAGTAAACGTCAGTACATAAAAGTTAAACTCGTTTGACGACTAGGTGTCTTTCTTTGATTTGCAGTGTCATGCAAGGTCAAATGATGGTTCGACTTCCAGCATAAGGTGTTGAACTCTAATTAGAGACTGTAACATAGTTGGTGCTTGTAATGTGCAATCAACTTTGAGTTTTTACTTCTCCTTTTTATGTTATCTTCTTGTTAATAAACAAATAAATAAATAAATACTATAATTTTATGGTAATGTCACATTAAGTTGCATTTTTTTGTTTTTACTGCTTTTTTTTTTTTTATCTTTCCTTGAGTTAGGTTTATCGGAAACAATCTTACTATCATCTTACGTACGTACTTACACTTTTAGCTATAAGTATTCGCCTACATACAATGTTAAGATAATAAATTTATTTTTAAATCTTTGATGTACACACAATAACATGATAAGATTGTGTCATAAAAATCTAAATATCAACATTTAAAATATTATTTAAGATCATAAATTGACCTACATTGTTAATATATTATGTATACTTTTTACTTTTTTTCACCACAAAATTAACAGGTAATTTTACGAGAGTAAATTTTAGGTTTAGCAAACATAAAAATTATATTAACGCTCTATAGCTTACAGTTTTGCTATTTGCGCTCTATAATAAACATAATTTGCTATGGAACATTAGATTTGTATAAATCGTGGGAATAAATCTCATTTGTATAAAAGTGCAACGATTGTATATGTATATCGGTTAGATAATTGTATATATGTAACTACTATGTATATGTATCAATGATTGTGTTTGTATATCTACATGATTTGAATTTGTATACAATTGAATCAAAATAAAACATTTGTATATCAAATCTCTCTCGCACGCGCTTTATACAACACAAATTATACATTGAAATTTGTGTAATTTGTGTTTGTATAAAGCGAGAAAGAGAGAAAGACAAAAGAGAAATGGCAACGGAGGATCTATATTGGCATAATTATAAGTGTATAAGACGAAAATATATGTATTGTATATACAGTTTTCTCTCGCTTTATACAAACACAAACACAATTTATACATTTGTGTTTGTATAAAGAGAGAGAGAGAGGCGAGGGAGAGTGACGAACGAGATTTCTGGGGAGAGAGACGAATGACAAAGTGTTTGCTACATATTAGAAATAAATGAAACTGTGATTATAATATTTAATTTCAATTCATAATTTACTATTTTATACACTTGAAACTTCTCCATGACTAAATATGGGTTTACTTAATCCCACATTTTGTATAATTTTTTTTAAAACGAAATTATTTAAATCATAATTGTAATATTATTTCTATCACATACTTTACGCGACTTAACAATTTTGAAATTACTAAATCTCAAAAATAAATAACAACATTTTTCTTTTACAAAACTTTTCTCCCAGAGTCTGTTAAAAAGGTCAAGAAATAAAACTTCATATTCCTTTTCTAGTCTAGTCTAATCAACCAAATACTCATCTATCAACAAAATACATTTACTAAATTACTTTATTATTATTTAATCTCCATATAAAATATTATAAATTATAATTTATGTAGTTATTTAATAATAAAAATTATATTAGAAGAAAAAAGTATTTTTAATTTATCAAAATAAATAAAAGAAAACTTTCATATTTGATTAAAATAAAATAGTGAAATAACTTGTTTCCGATCAAACAAATCAAGGCCTTATTGGCATAAACCCTTTTGTTCTCACTTTCCACCTCTTCGTGCTCTGCAAAAACCCTATAAATACTGCCCTTTCCACTTCCCCATTGCAGAGATATAGAGAGACTCTGTGTGTTCGTGAAGCGAGTAAACCGGCGAACTTCACCGGCTAACACTACATATATCCAGGTATAACAACCGTTTTTTTTTGTTTTTTTGTGCTTACTGATTCATGGGATGATTAGTTTTGTTTCTATAATTCAGTTATACGTGCGTATCTTTTCTGTTTTATGATATAGGGTTTTGAATTTTGGAGCTTATACATTTTGTTTGCTTTTTTTCAATTTTGGGTTTTTGACAGTTTGTGGGTTCGAGTTTGATCAACAAATGGAGGCTGCAGCAGCGGCAGTAGTGCAGCAACCTGTCCCTGCTCAAGTTGTGCGTATTTTAACCTACCCTTTTGAGATTTTCGGTTTTGTGAGCTTAGTTTTGTATTGGGTGTTTCGTTTTTCATGGGTGGGTTAGTGTAGTGTTGTGTATGTCGTAGTATTAGACTTATTGATGTATTGTATGGCTTTTGGTATTGTTTTCATCTGTTGTTTATTACGTTTAGGTGATCACACTATGATTTGTTGATGTTACGGTTCCTTGCATGTATGCTCTGCACTACTTTATTATTAGTTTGTCATGTTTACTTCACTGCTGTTTTTCCTTTCTGTAACTACTTTTCTTTCGGAAACAACCTCGAAGTAGGGGTAAGGTCTGGTTACACTCTACCCTTCCAGACCCTGCTTTGTGGAATTTCACTAGGTATGTTATTGGTGGTGGTGGGTCAGTATTGTCAAAGGCTCACTTAAGCCTGAGGCGTAAAACATGTTGAGCGCTTTGCTTAGCAGGCACTTTTGTGCTGTCATCAGGGCGCAAAACATATTGATATTTGTTTTATCAATAATTAGTTTTCAATTTCTTTGTCTATGTGTTTGTTATTCATGCTTATAATTGTTAGTCTTGGACGACAATATTTGTATTGTTTTCTCTATTAGCCTTATTGATGTACTGTTGTTTATTATGTTTAGGTTATCACACTATGTTGATGTTACTGTTCCTTGCATGCATGCTCTGCACTACTTTCCTATTATAGTTGTCATCAGGGATCTGTGGCAACTTTTTTCTTGCCAATGAGTGTAATTCGGAAGAGGCAACAGTAAATAGTTGATATTTCGTTTTATAAATAACTAGTTTTCAATTTCTTTGTCCGTGTGTTTTGTTTTTCATGATTAGTTTTGGACGACACATACATATTTGTATTGTTCTCTCCATTTGCGCCTTTCTTCATTAAAGCCCATGTGTTATTTGCACTTTGCTATAGACCTTAGAGTTTTTTATTGTGCTTTTCGCCTGTGATAACACTAGGGTGAGTTGGATTCTGAATTTGGGCTCACTTTTTTTTTTTTTTTTTGGTTATAGGTTGGAAATGCTTTTGTGCAGCAGTATTATCATATTCTGCACCATTCTCCTGGACTGGTTTTTAGGTTTTATCAGGATATAAGCAAACTTGGACGACCTGAAGATGATGGCTCAATGAGCATCACCACTACCATGGAAGTAAGCTACTGAATTTAAACTAATGTGTATTTTCTTGTATCTGGTCATCTTAGTTTGCTTGGAAATTTGTATGTCAGATAGAAAAAATGTAAAAACTTTCTACTCTTAGAGATTCCCTAGTTTGTATTAAAAGATAAATTTATTAAGTGTTCAGAAATAACTTTTAGTGTTACAGGGTCCCTTTTTTGTCTTAAAAGATGAATTATTGAGTATGGGAATGAAACATGTCCAAGTTGAAGAAAATAGATAATGATGAGTTATATAACCAATGGCAACTAGTTTGAAATTGAGACATAGATGTAAAAAGGTGGTAAAGGGGCTTCAATTTTTTTACTGTTGTTGAGTTGATTTAATGCTGCACTCAGATGGGTAGTCATGGCTATGTTATACCATGATGAGTAGGCATGCTAAGATTGACTGTGCAGGTCTTTTTGTTTTGGGTATATACATCTTTTCATTACAAGATTGATCTAGTCACGTTTCATTACAAGATTGAGATGGATTTGACTCGTTACTCTGCTACTCTGTTATTCCCTCTGCTAAGTTTTGAGTTTAATATGATAAAGACCCTCATTTTCTTTTGTTTGATGTCAAACACATAGGCAATCAATCATAAGATACTCTCACTAAACTATGGGGACTTCAGAGCGGAGATTAAGTCTGTGGATTCGCAAGAATCCTTTAATGGGGGAGTGCATGTCTTTGTGACTGGATCTTTGACTGGGAACAACACCTTGATTCGGAATTTCTCCCAAACTTTCTTCCTAGCACCACAAGACCGAGGATACTTTGTTCTGAATGACATGTTTCGATATGTAGAGAGTGTCGATCAACATGATCCCGCTGAGGTCCCGGAGACTGATGTGGTGGCTCCTGTCACTCCTGAACTAGGTAATTTAAGCTGATAGATTATTTATTAGTTTGATATTGTCTTATATTGGCAACTGAGGATTGAAGCAAGTGTTTACTATCTGTTGCAGCTTCCCCTCCAGTGCAGCAAAATTACATTTCCGAGCAGAGTACACAATCAGTGGAGGAAGCTAATGAGGGAGAAGTTTACAATCCACCTGAGAATGGTGATGTGCCTGTTGAAGAGGAAGTTCCTGTCGCTGAGGTCGTTGATGAAATGCAAGACGACTCTCAAATAGTAGTTGAGTCTAGCATCAAAAGTGAAGATGTTCCTAAGAAGTCGTATGCTTCAATTGTAAGTTTGATTGGGAAAAAATATCACTGGAAGCCTATTGCTTCTGCTTGTTTCTTTCAGAAGGGTTGAGCTAAATTTGGAAAGGTTAACGTACGAGATAGCTGTAAGATTCTGTGGTGCTGTTTATTGAGTACAGATTAGATCATTTGCCAAGTCTATTTGATTACTGCCTTGATTTCTGGCTAAGATGATTTTTTAGAGGGGAGAGGGTAATGATGAACTTTTCTTATGCTAAAACAATTTGTAACTTTCTTCCAGGTCATGCATCTCAAGGGAAGTGCTGCGAGTTTCTCCATTCCTCCAGCACCTGCTTCTCGGAAGCCCATGGCAAGGAGTGTTGAGCAAGTGAATCAACCTCCTGTAACAGCAACAGTTCGCCCAGCTTCCAGCTCAAATTCTGTTGATAATGTGAATAACCAGGATGGAGAAGGTATACAACTTTGCTATTCTGCTCTGCTTTCTGTCTCTTTATAATTTTGTCTTGCTGTTAATATGTTTGATTTCTTGTTCATATGTTTCCTTTAATTTCTTCCAGTCACAGATGGCTATTCAATCTACGTAAAAGGTCTGCCTCCGACTGCAACTGTGGGCTTACTTGCTGATGAGTTCAAGAAGTTTGGGCCTATAAAGAATGGAGGCATTCAAGTTAAAAATAACAGAGTATTGGTTTGCCCTAAGCCCCTAGCATTCTAACTAATTAAGGAAAAAACCCGAGTAGATTGTTGGCTAATAGATTCTTTTGTGCGCTTACTGATTTTGTTAATAATTGTAATTGGTGGATGACAGCTACAACGGTTTTCTTATGGTTTTGTGGAATTTGAGGAGGCAAGTGCTTTGCAGAAAGCTATTGAGGTATCTTCAGTTTCATTCTCTAGATATCATGTCTGATTTATTAGTTGACATAGATGAATATGACTGGATAAAACTACAACATACTGCAATGTTTCATCCCTTGTCTGAAATTCATACAGGCCATCTCAAGATCACATGTGATTTGAGAATAGTTAGAATAGTTCTGTGTTTCCTAATTGTGGCTTCTATTATCTTCTAGTAAGAAATCACAGTTAATTTACGTTAAGAGAAAAAGCACAATCAAATCCGTTATGCGTTTATCAATAGGCTTTTATTTCCAGAACTGATCTTCACCTTGGCATACCTATCAAGTAGAACTACTGGTCAGGGTAACATAAGAAGGGTTGAAGCAGCAGAAAAAAGGGTTTTCCCTTAGGCAGTCCACTTCAGCTTATATGTGAGAAAAATTATGCTAGCAAACATGATTGCTTCTACCACTCCACTATAAGTATTCAAACAGTACTTGCCGCCAGAGCTGTCACTCTTTATTGCCACTAGTTTCCAACTACTATTTCATTAGCTCGAAGTGCCTTGTTGAGTTATCTTTTCCTCTTCATCTTTTTTGACAAGGTTTTTCCTATATTTCAGGCATCTCCAATTTTAATTGGAGGACGTCAAGCTTATGTTGAGGAGAAGAAGTCTACCAATTATCGAGGCAAGTTCAATATTATCTGAAATAATTGGAGAATGACTAATCTGTATAATTAATTGATAGAAATTTTGAAAAACTGTGTAAATGACACACAGTAGCATTATTGAGAACAAGAAACTGAAAGGGTGTTGTGAATGGCCTATGTTCTGATTTGTTTGTTTACTTAAAGCGAGGATAAAGTGCCTCAGTGTGTAAGGCTGCCTGTTTCTCCAGATTAGCATCTATAAAGGGAAATATCTAAGAACATTTTGAAGGATCCGACACGGGTGCGGCAACATTGAGAGTCCGAGCAACTTAGGTTGTTACAGAGGTGTTGCCATATGATTACCATGTTTCAGACATTTGTGCTCTTCTTTCCACAGACTCTCAGATTATTTGGTTGAGACTGGATTGGTGCTGTCAAGAGCCTGTATAGCACATTCATCAATTCTTACAGTGAATTTGTATCCTGCTTTGGTGCTACCTTGCTACAATCTGCAGAGAATATATTCTTATTCCCTTGAGACTGATTGAGATCCCTTCTTCTTTGTGAATCAATTTTCTTTCATCATTTCAGGTCACTTTAGAGGTAGATTTCCATCTGGAGGGGGTTCTGGTTACAGGAACTATGGAGTAAGAGGCCGAGGAAACTATGGAGGTGGCAGGGGTTATGCTCGAGATGATTTTGGCGAAAGAACTGAGTTCAACAACAGAGGTGGACACCGCGGATGGTCATCTAATCGTGGGGGTGATGGATACCAATCATACCAGCGAACTGATAACCCAGGTGGCTATGTTGTGCGAATGAATCGTGGTGGGGGTATGCTTAATGAAACTGCCAAACACATGACACCACAGGGTATTGCTGCACCTGTAATGTAGTAGCTCCGTTGTTACATTGGCATTTCTAACAGTTGATGTCCCAGGTAGAAGAAATTTTGTCAGGAGCTATGAAATTTCTCTTAGAGCTCACTTTGCTAATCATCAATTCCTTAACATTCCCTTTAATTGGTATAGGTGGGGTAGGAATTGACTTTTAAGTAGCTTTTGCTATGTAGTATATAGATTATCTAAGTCCCCCATGAAGAGTATCCAGTCCTTTTTGCTCATTGTATGAGTTGAACTATTTTACTTTGAAGGCTGTGTTTGTGGCAATGAGTTTATATTAGTCATTTATCTCTCATGGATTCTATTATCAGCTATCATTAGAGGTTACTGTCCATCTTCACATGTTCCCATTTGCACTTTCTTGAATTGTGCTTGATTTTGTGAATGTAAATATTGGGCCCTCGCAGAAATGCAGGTAAGGTTGCATACAATAGACTCTTGTGGTCCGGTCCTTCTCTGGATGCTGCCAATAGCAGGCGTTTAATGCACCATGCTGCCCTTTTAACATTGGTCCCTTGTTCCTGCATTATTTTTGTTTTCTACTTCTTGTTAGGCCTTTTGTTATGTCAAGAAATATAAAACACAGGAGATGGGTGGTGGGTTTGTACGATCTAGTATGTTGAAAAATGGAGGATTAAAGAAACAAAAATTCCAATTAATCTTTAAATATAGATGTTTAACTGTCTGTGGAAACTAACTATGTGTTTTTGTCACTGATGGATTTAGGATTTGAACTTTTGATGGTTTCAACTTTGAAATATTTGTTGCAAACCTTGGTGTTTTCCCCCATATATATGCATGTCCTTGTGTAAATAGAATATTGCGATAGGGTTTTTGTGGCGGTTTAATCAAGTCAATAAATAAGTTTCTAAAATTGAATGGTAAAAAAGAAGAAGAAAAGAATAGGGTAAACACATTATCATGCTAACAAGAACACATTATAATAGAGTACTATGCTTGAATAAGATTTAAGGGCAAAAACAAGAAGTAATCTACTTGACAAGTAGTGTAGTTTTCTTCAAAGCATATTTAATACTAGAAACATTGTTCACCTTATATCTAACTTAATTCATAAACTCCACCTATCTAAGTTCACTCTAGATAAAGTAGAAACGTTACAGTAGGTTGACAGCTAGTGTAAAGCTAGCCAATTTACAATGAAGCCTCAAAATGCATAATTGTTGTAGCTAATTATTTTCATAGAAAGTCAATTTTATGGACTCTTTGTTGTACTCGTGCTGCATTTTTAGAACATTCAACATGCACCACCATCTTACATGTTTAAGAGTCTGAGCAACTTAGATCACCACAATGCACCTTCTTGTTACTCTTTCCCACATGATGTAGCCATCCAAAACCTTTAAATGCCTTTGAAATCTTGACAAGATTAGGCCTTCCCATGCCCAAATTCATTTTTCCAGCTGAAAACTTTAAGGCCTGTAAACAACACACTTGATCAATTATTTCTTGTTCATCCTCATCATATTCTTTCAACTCTGCTTTCTTTTTCATCTTCTTTACATTATTGTCCCTTTTTGTCTTGTTTTTTGTGGTGTCTATTTCATATTTTTCCCACAACATGTCCATTCCTTCACTATTGCTATGACTAGCATTGTTCCTTTCCTCAAATAGTTTGCATGCCAATGTCCTTTTCCACTCTTTTTCTTTCCTCATTGATCCATAACCAATTCCCACATTTTCAACATTTTTTATAAGTTCATTTCCCACAAGTACCTCTTCCTTTTGCTTTTCAATCATTTTGCCAACTTTCTTCACTTCCACATTATGACTCAAAGTGGTGTTTTCAAATTCATCTACTTCTTTGAAACAAGTTTCCAATGTCTTCTCCTCTATGACATGCTTAGTACTCTCCATTTCACCTTGATTTTCTCCCAATTGATCAAGAATAGGGGATTCACTTTCCTCAGCTGATGTATAGTCCAAGAACTCGACATGGTTTTCTTGATCATCAACTTTGGATGCGCCAAACACAATTTTGTAGGCTTCAAATTCCTCCAACTCGTTGAGTACTACTTCATCATCCTTTCGTGTTAATCCTTTCGTGTTGTTGTGGAGAACGAGACTTGGAGAGATGGTAAAAAGGGCAAGGAGCAAAAGGGTAGTTGTGATGAAGAGTGGGGAGAGGAATGAAAGGAGTTTAAGGATGTAAGGAGAGAAGAAAATGAAGTAGGAGAAGTAGAGAGGGTGAGAGATAATGAAAGAACATAAGTAGAAGAATTTTGACTTGATAAGTTGAAAATACTGAGGTCTCTGTTTCGACATTTTTTTCAAAAATCACTCTCGTAACCTGTATGACAATATTTTGTTTTGAGCATCTATAGAATCAACTACTCGATTATTCACAATTCATTTGTCCTTAAACCATACGAGATTGTAAAATGACCTAATTAAATTCAGCACTTTTTGTTGTTGAAGATTTAAAGATAATCTCTAGACTCAGTACTAGTCAATTTATCAAGTGTCACATATCATGTAGTAAGAATGTAAAGATAGTGGAGAAGAAGGGAAATTAGTATATATAACTTAAATTCATTGAAAATTTGAAGATGGACAAAAAAAGAAAAGGGGAAGAAGGAGAAGTTGATGATGATTTTGGTTTTTACTAAATTTGTTTAGGCATAGAAATGTTTGTGTGATTGTGAAAGTAAATAAAGGAGTAGAATGTGTTGTGTGGGAATCTAAAAAGTAAAGTAATAATAGAGGGAGAGAAACATCATTTCCTTTGAAACTTTACTTCTATAACAACCAAATATTCCCTTTGTTTCGTACTTTTACTTGTGACTTTTAGCATATCAAAAGAAATATATTTTTCATGTTTTGCTCTTAACATTAATTATTTATTTTTTAAATTTTCTTTTCAGAATTTAAGACTATTTATGAATTAATATGAATATTATAATAAAATATTTATATTAATTATTATTTATTAACGGACGTGTAAAGTTCAAAATAGAAAAATTAAAATAAGAGAGGGAGTAATAATTTGCTTTTTTCTTTTCTCTCTTGAAGTTTTGCCTAAACTAAGAATGGAAGGAGAAACATCATTTCCTTTGGAAACTTTTCTTTTCCCTTAACCACCAAATAAATTGCTTTTTCTCTTGAAAATTACATTTTCCACACTGATTGGAAATTGGAATCTTTATTTTCTGTTTTATTACTCTTATTACTAAAAATAATGGAACAGAGAGTTCATAATGATAAAATAATAAAAAATGAAAAGAATTTAACAAAGAAGTATTAAGAATAATAAATGATCAAGTTTCTCTATTTAAATCCATTATATCCCAACATCACACACAAAAATAACTTCATCAGTGTAAGTTTGCTCATGTTGCTGGTCACAAACTCGAATAAAAAAAGAAAGAGTACGATATAAATTACTTTCCTTTGATGGAGTCATCATTTTTATTTAAAGAATTCAAAATTTAGAAAAAATGTATACATGAAAAATTCAAAAAATTCAATATACATAAATTCTGAAAAATATAAAAAAATCTTAGACTTTATCATTAAAGTGTGAAAAGAGGTTAACATAGAGTGTGATTGAGGAGGCTAATTTGATGCAATTTCACATGGAAACCACTCAATTTCTACTCATTGCATTACGATATATACCACACCTTTTTATTTTCCTTATATATTATAAAAAAGAGTGTCCCACAATGTCTGTTGTTACCATTTTAATTATTAACTTTGACTCTCCCTCTACTTGTTTGGATGGTTGTTATCTATGATATTGTATTTTATCGTTACTTGATTATTATTTAAATTTTAATATATTGTATCATTTAATTTATTATTAGGTAATGATAAAAAGTCTCATTATTTGTAACGATTGATTTGATGTAATCGCGTCGTTACTTTAATTTTTAATTCTCATTTTGTCTTTACTTATTATTTCAGATTTTATTTTTTACCCTATCTTTTTATAAAAGCTCTATCTCGTAATCTACTCTTTTTTTTGTAGATTTATTTGTCTTTCAAATTATTGATGTGTGACATTATGTAATGACGGAAAACGATACAACCTATCCAAATGTTATATTCATTAAACAAAATGTACCCTATAAATACAATACAATATAATACGATATAATATATATAATACTGTAACAACTAATTAACCTACCAAACAGAAGGTTAAGGGGTATCTAATGAGAACTCTGTTGTTACCATTTTGTTGGAAAACATTCTTCGTGGAAAACAATCTTCTTTCCTATCAATCACATCCTCTAGGCTCTATACGACCTATTTTCTAGGTATGCCAATGGATATCCACCTTTTAAGGGTGTTTTTGGTCCGATTTTCAATTTTTTTAATGTTGAATTGGTTGAAAAAAATTAAAATAATTTTCTTTATATCAAACGCATCCTAAATATTTATTCTGCTCACAATTGCTCAAGTAAATAATATATATATATATATACACACACATTTTTTCACCTTGTTATTTTTCATGAGTTCTTCGAATTCTTGCTTTTCTGCATTTTAAATTTATTTTGACTTTTAGCTTATATTCTCACCTAAATATTTGTAGAATTATGAATAATATAAATATTTGTATTATTCATCGATTATAGCATTTATTATCCATATTAAATATAAGTGAATTGAATATCTTATTCATTTTTATTTAATTTATTTTTCAACCTTCCCTATCATATTTAATCCATTCATTTGTCACTCTTAGGACTAGAGTAACAGGAAACAACTTTTTGATCAACTTTCTTTTCTTTCTTTTTTTGGATTTTTAAATTTTGAGTGCAAGAAAAAAGAGATCAAAAAGCTCCTTTATTCAAACGTGATATTTGCCCTAAAGAATGATTTCACAAATTTAATTGAACTCGACAATTTTAATTATATATTTATATTTTAGTTCTTTTATTAAATATGTGCTCAAATTTAATTTAAAAATTGAAGGACTAACATTTAATTTTACCATTCTAAAATTTTAATTTCATAAAATTTTAATTCTAATTTTATCTCCGTTTCATGATTAAAGCATCCAAGGGATTTATGTAGAAAAAAGGTACCTTCCTTCACTAGTTTTTCAATCTTTGTCCCCTATATGATAAAACTTTTATCTAGTTAGTCAATTACATTTAACATGTGTATAATAATTACTATCTCCTTTCCTAATTATGTATCCAAAAACGATAATAAAGAAAATAAAGTGCATAATTACTAGTTAGCTTAGTGCTACAACTAGTTAAGATGTACACATCAACATCATTAAAATTAGAAAAATTCTTATTTCTACTTTATTGGACAACATAATCAAACTGAAAATTTGCCCTATTAATATTCTAGATAGATTTCATCTCACCATTTAATTAAGTATTTTCTAATTTAGAATGAGAAATAAATTCTAGATGGTTGTGTGACTATAAACAAGAATTTTAAAATTAAGTTGTTTTTAATAATAAAAAAAAGGTGACATTTTTTTTTGAACGGAAAAAAATATGATATATAATTGGACTAGAAGGAGTACTTTTTCGATCGTCCCCAACTAAAAAGTTGGAGAGGTATCAACTGCCTACGTGGTGTTAAATTAAAATGCTAAAAAGAAGAAGAAAAATCCCATAAAAAGTATCATAAGAGAAGGAAGAAGTCCATATAGGTCGAATCCTAGCGTAGATAAATGCTAGTCGACTTGAATGATCGAATCAATTCATTTCACTTCAACAACTAATCAAAATGGTCTATACTTCTTTGATACTCGTACAAGGAAGGTGGGCCGTGAAAGTTCTTATCTAGACTAGCCCATTTTTAATTTGGGCTTTATTTGGGCCGGTTCTTTTAGTCCAAAACTCAGTCCTCCTCATTTCGTTTCGGGTCACTCAAATCTTTCCGATTCCGATCAACTTTCCCCAGAAGATCGAAATCGAGAATCAATGGATTCCATGCGTAAAAGTAATTCAGAAGAACAAGTTTCATCTTCGTCTTCATCATCATCAGATTGGAAGGAACGGTTTCTTCTTCCGATTCTCTTAGCTGGTACTTTTTAGTTCTCACGAAAACCCTAATTTTAATTCGATTTACGCTTTTAAATTGATATTTTGAGCTTGTAAGTGATTAAATTTATCGAAATACAGCGGAAATGAATGAAGATACTCATAGGCGAAGCTGGAATTTCAATTTTTATGGATTCTGAATTTTAGGACGATTTTAAGTGATAATAAGTGAGTGCTAAAGTTAATATATGTATAAATTTAATGAATTTATTAACACATATACACTGTTTGAGCAAAACCTACCGTATTCCTGCGGGCACTTTATTTAAATAGTCGATTTCAAACTTATTTGAGATAGTTGATTTGATCAGTTGATTGTTCGTCTAAGTTTATTGTTATTTTGATAAGTTGTTTTGATATTTGTAACTTTTTTATTTCTTTTGGAATTTAGGGGTGGCTGGTGGAGGAGCTGGTTTGGTATCAAAGCATCGGAAAGTTCATGGCTTAGCAAACATTTGTGCAACTTATGCAACTAATTTTGCTATCGTCACTGCATGTTATTGCGGTAATCTCACTCTTTTACTTGTTTTAAAATGTTTATATCCCTTAATCATGTCATGAAGATTTACGTTGAGTTGAATTTGATTTTGGAAATACGGTTTGGGGGAGACATGTTGTTTCCAAGATGTTGAAGTATTAGGCCACGTACTGTGTTGTTTTAGCACTACAGATTGAAAATATTAGGCCACGTACTGTGTTGTTTTAGTACTACAGATTTGTTTACTTTTTCCCGACTCTTCCCTTTTTGCAACATTTCCCCCCAGCAACATCAAAATGGAAAAGAAAAGGGCCAAAAAATATCACTATGAATTAGTAAATGATGTAAAATTATCCTTCATCCACCTTTTGGTTCAAAGACATTCGCAGCGTTTTTCTATTGTTAAAATTGCCCGTCGATCTGACAGTAGCAGATTCCACCTACTGGGCTTCTATATTTGTGTTATTTTCTATTTTTTTGGTTGATAAGTCCAACTTCTTGTTATTTCACAGTTATAAAAACTAGTCGGTATAAAAATTTATGTTGCTATATTGCACATATGTTAGATCCTGTGTTTATTAGGAGTCCTTTTATTTTGGTTAGATTTGAATGATGGGAGATTTACCGGTTTAGAGAATAGAGATCCCCTAATTACTATTAAAAGGCAATCTGTTAGTGTTAGAATGAATAAACTTGAATGGAGCAGAATGGAGATAAAGTATTCAAGCCAACTTCCACTAACATGGGAGTGATGTTACTTGATTGATTGTATTATTAATTTCTCCTCTATGCCGTTTATAATTTGAAAGCCAATAAGCTGGTATTTCTGTTCAGATTTCCGCTTCATATGTTTGCATCTTTCAGATTCCACACGTGACAATCTTTATTCACCTCATCTGCATTCCTCACATAGTTTGTTCTTGAACACTCCACTCTTTTGGTGATGTTGTTAATTTTTATCACAAATTTAGCAGTCATCTAGTCTAGCTGTCATGAATAAACTCATCTTCGTACAGACCATTCTTCATACTCAGTGACATGTTCAAAATGTTTATAACAGCTTATCCCACAACGAATTATAATCCACATAATTTATGCAGTCTTCATTGCACGATGGACTCTCATACTGCAACTATATGTGAAAAACCTGGCTCTGGACTTGGGACATTGATTCCACTTAAGATCGTCTATTTCTTAGAAGCCCATGGGTGAAGTTTAGTCAAAAGAGTGATGATAGCCATTTCACTATTTTGGTGCTGTTTGTGTCCAATGGCACATAAGACTGAAGTTAATATATGTTCTTTTGTATTTGTGTGGCAGGTGCTCGTGAGTTCGTAAGAGCAAGTAGAACAGGAAAGCCTGATGATCTGCTGAACTCAGCAATTGGAGGTTTTGGTAGTGGTGCTATACTTGGACGTCTGCAAGGTAAAATTTGCAACTCTCTCTCCTCCTCATTGCGTTTCTGTGTGTGCGCCAGCCGCCTGCGCATCAAGGCTCCAGCAGGATAGGCTAATTTAGACATTAATGAGACACGTGGTCTTTCTTTTTAATGACATCATGCGTTTAGATATGTTTTAAAAAAAGAAGAAGAAACAGTTATGTTTATAAATAATCATGGTACAAATAGTTTCACTGAGCTAGCCTCTTTACTGATTTTTCATGGTCATGCCTGTTTGCAAATCAGGGCAGCTAGATTTGTTCACTACTGCCTTTTTAAAAATAAAAATAATCTCTAATTGGAAAAAAGTCTCATACATGTCCATTTGAGAGGAGACCAAGATTGGAGGAACCTTGCATCATATATAAAAAAGATCAAAAAAATGGAAGAGACTCTTGGCAAGAGGTTTGTAGGAGAGTAATATTTTTGCATTCCGTATAAAATGATTCCGTGGAGAGTTGTAGGAATTAGGATGTTGGATCCAATGTTTTTTAATGCCTGTCGTGTCTGGGCCAGCTTACGCCATTATTCCATTGGGTATTGTTCCCACCAGCACAAGTATTGGGTAACTTTGCCCACTAAGGTCAGGTTTAGGTCGATGTGAAGAGTTCACCTACTGGGATTTGAATTTGAGACCTCGCTGTTCTCCTCCCACCTTATTGACCACTAGGATACACCCTTGGGTGGCAAATCCAATGGGCCTCTTGCTCAATCTATGATCCAAGCAACAGTTAAAGTATGCTGAAGATGTTTTGTTAGATCCAACTTAAAAAACGAGCTAGTTATGCTCACTTTAGTTTGTGATCCAATCATTATGGGAAGTATTTCGATTTTCTGTAGTTTCGTGAACAACAGTTACTCTATGCATTTGTATTTCAACATTCTGGTCATGCAACACAACAACTTCCCCCAGTCCCAAATTAGTTGGGGTTGGCACTGACATTTTTGTGATATCAATTCAAAATAGTTGTTGTCAGCACATCTACTTTTAAAGTTTATTATGGCTTCGATACTATTGAGAGAAGTCTTGTATGTATCATACCTTTTATCAGTTCAATGTTAAGTTTGTATTCTCATGGTGCAGAGGCTTTGTCTCCAATCTCATAGCTATGTTAGTAGTTTGCCCAAACTTAAGGTTTTTTTACTGGATAAATACTTGTGCAAAGAGACCAGTTAAGATTGTAGCTTTTACTCTGTACTCTGGAAAATGCTCTACATTGGTCATCTTTACCCTTGCTTATGTTTTGATATTTTATTCATTGGATTTGAAGCCCACAAGCAAGAGTCTTTCGGAAACAACCTCTCTACTTCCACAAGCTAAGGGTAGAGTGTGCCTACACTCCCAGACCCAACCTGTGGGATTTCACTGTGTTTGTTGTTGTGGTTGGATTTGAAACCCACAAAGTCACAATGCATATCAGAAGCTTTGTGAACTTTATTGCCCTTACTTTCTATGCGATATTGGAATATTTGTATATTGTTTTTGCAACTCTTTTTCCTATTACTGATGCTACTAGTTGAATCAAGTTCAGTTTGGATGCAGTTTGAGCTTAAGTTTTTGATGACAGCATTTCATCTATGCTTTTCGAATCTATGTTTTTTATGACAGGATTTCATCTAATGCTTTTCAAATCTATGATTTCCGATATGTTTCTCTCAAGATGTACTATTGATCGTGCTTGATCTCTATGAACCTGTTAAATAGCTGACCGGTTCTATTGGATGATTATCAGGTGGTCAACTTGGTGCTGTTCGTTATTCTGTCATGTTTGCAGTTGTGGGAACAACAGTTGATTATGCCACTATAAGAGTAAAACCAGCCTTGAGAAGCTACTACGACTCTCTGGTCAATAAGAAAGATGATTGGCTAAAACTTCCTGAATGGTCGCCTATCCAAGTGCTTGACGAGGAAGCTCTTGCTGCAAAACGTGCTCGGGAAGAGGAGCTATACAGAAGTGTCCACAATCTGAAGAAGGAATCATGATGGAGAAACAAATCAGCATATTACTTCCAATTCGATATCCTTTGGAGACGAGACCTTTCTTTTGATTGAGACACTTTAGTGCAGTTTCCTGGCACAGATCGTAGAAACAGAAAATGGCAAAGCATTTGATGGGTGTTCAACGTTTTTTCCGAGCTTACAACGCAAGTTGAGTTACACTGAAGGAAAGTGCAAATCTGGAATAAATATTTGCTATGTCATGGCAATAACATGTTACATAAGTGGCAAAGTTGCTTACTTTATGTTGTTGAGCTCTGTCATGTTTTCTTTACAATTTAAACAACTTTTTTTTAGTACAATGCACTGTGATATATGTCATAGCTATATTGATGGAAACTAATCAAACAGTTTCATTGGAAGAATAGTGAGATACTATAGTTTGAATTTCCATTCATATTCATTTGGCTCTAGTTCACAGGTGAACGCGGAGTGGCATGCCACCGCAACACCCCAAGGCAATGTCCACCTAAGATCGGCACAAGTGGTTGAGCTTATGTCATAATTTGTGGATGCCGTGACATGCCACCTCAACACTCCAAGGTGATGTTTGCCTAAGGTTGGCTCAAGTGATTGAGCTTATACATTCACGCTTTCAGGTTCCATGCCTGTCATCATCATCTAGTAACCTCGTATGTAAGCATTTAAACGGTTCAGCTTATACCTACACTCACTTGCAACAGCACAGACAACATCTCCGGTAGGCACCATCTGTATCATACTGGTCTGATAAAAAACAAGAATGTGGTTACCTGGCAAGTAACATGTTCTGTTACATAAATTGAAAGAAAGCTTCAAGGCATGAAAAATCATCATTGTTATAAGAGAAATAATGCATGCATATTGTTTAGGGGACAAAAACAAGCCTGAAAGCCGAAACATATACTACAAATCGATTAGCCAATTTATAGGGAAGACATAATTTATATAGGTTAAAGAGGGCAAAGACAGCCTGGTGCACTAAGCTCTCACTATGCACGGGGTCTCGATCACAAGGAGCTTGGTTACAGAGGGTTATCCACTATTTATAGAAGGCAACACATAGTTTAGTTAGAATTCAAAACATACACATAAAAAATACTCCTATTTTACATAAAACTAAAACCTAGAAATAATAAAAATAGCCTTCTATTTGTAAGTCCAGCTCAACAGATGAATGCAAGATTACAAGAGAGAAAAAGAAGTTGCTTCAAACAAAACATGAAGCAGACACGGAGCTAACAAAATCCAAAAAGTTATCCACACTATTTACCGGGGTAAGAAAGTGCCAACTGAATAAACATTGAGTAGAACAAATGCCATATTAGGCTCTCCAAGTGAAGTTGTCATTTGTCAAGGATGATGTGTTGAAAGTTGTAGAGTATTTTCACCAGAACGAATATTTTGCAAGGAATATACATGCAACATAAACTGCTTGCCTTAACTCCCATGAAAAATGGAGAGTTGATAGTCAAAAACACACATGAACCATCGGTTTTTTGCGAGCTTCACACCTCAACTATAAGATGCTTCCTTTTCTTACATGAACTATCACCATTTGTGTATTAAAACACACCTCACTTGTCAGCTGTTCCCTTTCTCTACCTGAACTACCACCATCTTTCAAGTAGAAGAGGGAAAAATTGATAGTTGAGGTGTGTTTTAATACATAGAGGGTGATGGTCCAGGCAGAAAAAGAAAACTGATGGTGTTGGGGCTTGAAACTCGCGAAAAAGTGATAGTTCAGGTGTGTCATTTGACCGTTATCTCAAAAATGGAACTAAAAGTTGAAACATTTCAAATCCATTAGTTTGAATGTTTGATTAATAGTGTATATAAATTATAGCCAAATAGCTGGCAGAAAGGTCGAAACAACAGAAAACAGTTGGCATCCACTAAAGATAGGCAAATAATGGCGCGCCAATGAGGCTTTGGAATTAAAAAAAAAGAAAAAGATAAGGAGCACTTGGCTATTGATAAAGCTGGACATATAGAAGGTGTACAACCATGTAAATTGGTTTTTTTTGATGGAACTCGATGGTAAGATATGGGGTTTGGAAACAAATGGAGAGATTGGATAAAGTTTTACACATTCACTATCAAATTCTCAATTTTGATAAGTGATACACCAGTGGTTTTTTTTCATTGTTCATAGGAGTTTAAGGTAAGGTGACCCTCTTTCTTTTTTACTTTTTATTTTAGTTATGGAGGGCCTTGGTAGAAAGATTAGCAAGGCAAACACAGCTTGACCAGATAAAATGCTTTCAAGTAAATACAAGATGCCAAGGATCAATTACATCTCTTAAATCCAGATGATACTCTTAGAATGTGCGAAGCAAATGAAGAGCAAGTATTGTACCTGAAGACAATCTTTTTGTTGATTGAATCCGTATCAGGTTTACAAGCAAATTATGCAGAGTGACATTTTCAAGGTAAATCACACAAAGTTGGTAGAACACCTGGGATACAATGTGGAACAATTATCAACCAAAGACTTGGGAATTCCACTAGATGTCAGTGTGGAAAAGTGTGAGAAGACACTCTCATATTGGAAGCAATATTTATCCTTCGCAGGAAGACTAGTCCTAACCAATACACTATACCAATTTCTAATTAATAACAATAACTTAATTGCAGCTAAATATGTTTTTTAGAGGCAATTACTAGTGACAATTATATTTTAACACTCTTTGTAAATGTCGCGAAAGCCTATATCGCATTGGATTTAATGGAAAATAATTAATGCCGGTAAAGGCTTTAACACTCTTTAATATACATATTTATTGCCGCTAAAAGCAGTTTTTGTTGTAGTGATAGTGTCTTGGACACTCTTTCTATATATATATATTATGTTTCTGTATCCAATACCCATATACTAAGGAAGAAAGAGATGAGTTCAGGGAAGGCTTCTTGTTCTTGTGGCAAGCTAATAGAGAGAAGAAAGTCTTGAACCTCGTCAAATGAGAAATGGTGAAAACAAGGAAGAGGGAACGCGAAATAGGAGCAAGAAACCTTAGGATAAACAACAAAAATCTCCTTATGATGTGAGACTTTGGAGTTTCTACAATGAGGACGAAGAAATGAAGAAGCAACTGATCACAGAAATAATATGGGATGGAGAAGTTTTGGATCACGAAGGTTCCTAACTATTCTTATGGAGTTGGAAATATGTCAGAAACTTATGGGGTGAATTCTCAGAGCACATTCACATTAAACTGAGAGATGGTATCAAAGCCCTTTTCTGGCAAGATAGGTGGATAGGGAACACATGATTCGAGGAGCAATTTTCCAGGAGTTTCAGCTTTGCAACAATAGAAGTGTATCATGACTGAAATGGAGGAAATGAGCCAATTTTGGCCAGTGAATGAAGGATTCAAGGGCTGCAAAATGCTTTACCAGACAAGGCAAAATGGAAGGAACACAAATCTGGCAACTATAGTATTTCCTATCAGATTCGATGACTAAATAGCACTGATAAATGATATTACTAGACTTAAAACACATAAGGAAACTCACCATTATTATTTTTTAAATCGGTAAGATTACCATTTTGTTCTCACATTAATAATGCAATAACAATTGATTTTTGAGAAAAAGAAAAACGGATATAGAACTCAAAATATCAAAATTCAATATACCTCCTCAGTCGGTCTGCCTAGAAACCTCAAGCAACGCTCTAATTGCCATCAACTTCTGCAATTGCATTGGATGTCAATTCTTTTGCAAGGATAAAAAGGAAATTGTATCACAGCCATAGTGCAGCCGAACAAACCAAGTGAACATTTCACTTCTTGATTTCCGCATGAAGCTCTGGTAACATGTCAACGATGGAAGGATTCTCACTAATAGCATTTACTAGTAACTCAGCTGTAGTTGCGTCAAATGAGAAGCCCCTTCCAGTCATTTCCTTCATAAAAGTTACCATTTCATTTATTTTCCTGCACCTAAGATATCCTTGCACGATAACATTGTAAGTGACATTGTCTGGAGGACAATTGTTCCCCTCCATTTTTCTAAGCATATCTTTAGCTTCATCTAACAACCCTTGTAGACAAAATCCAGTTATCATTGTAGTGTATATTCTCACATCCGGAAGCAATCCTATTGAAGAAAGCTTCTGAAAAATAGCATGAGCTTTATCGAGTTCACCGTTTTTACACAATCCATTAATGATAATATTGTAAGATGTAATATCAATATTTTCTGTCTTTCTTTCCAACTTATTAAAGAGTGACATAGCTTCTTCAACAAGTCCGTACTTAAAATAACCATCAAGCAAAGTGTGATAAATGGATAAGTTAGGTACTGGCCCAGTAGATACCATCTCAACAAACAATTGTTTTGCAACACCAATTCTTCCAACTTCAAACAGGCCATGCAAGATAATATTGTAGGTAACAATAGTAGGCTTTGATCCCTTTTGAGAAATTTCACGAAACAACTGCATGGCCTTGGTGAGTTTCTTTTTCTTACAGTATCCATTTATTAGTATATTATAGCTAAAAATGTCAGGCTCAATGCCCTTATCTATCAAGATATCAAAAATTCTCCTAGCTCTATCTAGTTGACCACGCAAACAATATCCATCCATTATCACATTGTAGGTGATTACATTAGGCTCGACACCCTTTTCAACCATGTGTTTCATTACTTCCTCGGCATCTTCAACTTTCCCTTCTTTGCATAGTCCATCTGTTAGTATGGTGAAGGTGCGCACATCTGGATACATATTAAGGTTCACCATCTCTGAGAACAAAGTTTTAACCTTTTCCCACTGACCGAGCTTACACAAACCATCAATCAATGAATTATACGTTAATATGTCTGGATGAATGCCTTTCTGCTTCATCTCGTTCAGAATGTTGATAGCAGCATCTAAGTTTCCATCTTTGCAAAGAGCATCTATAACAATGTTGTAGATATATATGTCGGGCTGAGTGTTACCTTGTTCCATTAACCGGAGCAAACTTAAAGTCTTCTGAGTATGACCCCTTTTGCTGAGCCCATTCATTACTGTTGCATACATGATTTCATCGGGCTCACAAATCTTGTCTCTCACCAATTTTTTGAACAATTCAACAGCTTCTTTAACCTTATTTTCAGCAAAGATTCCCCTTATTAGAGTTGTAAAGGTAACATTATTAAACGGAATGCCATTCTTCAAGTAAATAGGTAACACAGAAAATCCAAAATCAGCACGATGCATCAGGCAATAACTATTAATCACACTATTCAAGATGAACCCATCAATTGGAATGCCCAATTTCCGCATTTGTCGGAAAAGAGAAAGGACAGGTGAGTAATGCTTCATACTTGTCATAGTCTTAAACAATTTAGAGAAGTCCACAACTGAAGGAAGAGGCTTCATTCTAACCATTTGATGGAATAGAGTAACAGCATCATCTAAACATTTGAGTTTCTCAAAATTTAACACAACTCTACCCTTTACTTTACTACTGCGTGAATATGAAGAAGAATAAGAATAGGAGATATGAAAGGAAGAGATAGAGAGAGTACCATTGCATTTCCGCAGAGAAATTTTACTCATCGCCATTGCCAAACGGAAAAATGAGGTAAGAATGCCTCACAAGTCTCCAATTAAAAAAAAGGGACAAGTGGGGCCTCTTCATCTCTTCCTCAATTTAATTTAACTCTTAATTAATATATTGGACCAAATTAGTATTTTTAAAACTTAGGAAACTTTATTTTAAATTGTGAAGCATATTAAGAATGGAAAAAACCTTTTAACTTATTCAATTTTCTTTTTAAAACTGAAGTTACAGGGGAACGTTGGAATCCAAGAACGGGACTTTTTTTTTTCAAAAAAAAAAAAATTCTTCTTCATCTTCAAAATCATCAAATCTTCTTTGAGTTTGTTGTGTTTTTCTTTTCAATCAGTAGCTTCTAATACAAGGTAAATTTTCTTCTCTTTTCTATTTCAAAGGATAAGATTAGGGTTTAATAAAGAAGAAAATCATCATCATCTTGCTATTATATTTTTTTGTTTTTTTACATTATATTTATTCCGTTTGAACTTGAAATTAACTCAAAAGAGCATTTTTGATAAGTATAAAAAATATTTTGTGTCCATTCTTTAGCTGGGTTTAGTGAATTCAATTTAGTTGTTTCAGCCAACAACTTAAGTAGTTGTTTGGACAACTACTGAAGTTGTTTATAGAAATAACTATATTTTT
>JAJOOS010080194.1:0-20723 GCA_029582725.1 Solanum chiquidenum | reverse complement strand
CCTCAATGATTCGAGGGCTATGTTATGTTTCCTAATCCTATGTTTTGAGACTTTAGCTTGCAATTGTATTTTGACTATGAGGGGAGCCTGTAGTATGTTATGGCCCCGTCCTTTCTATGTATGTAGAGGTGTGCGTTGGACAAGTATTTTGTAAATGAACTTGGCTCTTGTTCTATGATGTCATTTTGAAATGGTTTGCCCTTAGTCGTTATTTCCCATTAATTAATGTTGAATGTACTTCCGCGACCGATGAAGTGTGATGACAAGTTTGAAGAGGCTTGTTTGGGGTTCCTTCGGGTTCCTCATTCGCCATGTCACGTCTAGGCCCTAGGCTTGGGTCGTGACAAAAGGCTCAAAACAACTTTGTGCAATTCAAGAAGTAGCAACACATCTACCAACTCCTTATGCATCAACTTTATTATTTCCCATTTCATTGGAAGAACTTCCTTCTCCAAATCATCATATCATATAGGAATTTAATCCACAACATCACTATGCTCAAAACTCTTTACTTCACATAAGTATAAGAGGAACTACCTTCTCCATATTCAATGAGCATCAACACATATATATATTAAGCAATCAACAAGACATTTCTTTAACAAGACAACATCAAGCATGATCATTACAACTCTCATGAAGACAATATCACACAACATCTATGGGTGCAATTTCAACCATGAGAAAAAAAATTCGTGAAAACTCATAATACAACTTAGGCATGAATTTTTCACAAAAATATGCGCATACAAGGAAATCGTGTCATAATCATCATTCTCATTTACAACACCAAAGAAACACAACATGCAAATATCTCATTAAATCACATTATGCAACTTTATCGTAAGAAATCATTTAAGCATGCACTTCAAATCAGCTAATGCAACACAAGCAAGTCGAAACTTTATTCACCGACTCATATTGCATCAACTACATAGGCCTTTCTCATGTTCGTAGGAGGAACTACCTTCTCCTAATCATGACATGATATTTACCCCTTTTACATCATCATAGGGTCCAATATGCAATGGCTTTCAAATGCACACATAGACATGATTAACATTTCCACTCGTGAGGAAATTAAGCAATTCATACTAGTTGCACCTTAACATGAGGATTATAGATCATCTACTAGTCTTATCATTTAATCATCATACTATCAAGAACATACATGGCATTACCATGTTTAGTTATGTTCAAGGAGGAACTACCTTCTCCTAGTCACAGCATACACATATGACATCATAAAACTCATAAGCAAGCATTACACAAAGATCAATTCATTTAAGGAGAAATTCTCAACTTCTAACCTAAGCATGCTCATACTTTCTTCCTCATGAAGTCAAGAGTGCATTCACCATATAAAGATGCGTATTCACATGAGAAACATGAATTTTATTACTAAAATTCCATTTTTATGTAATATGAATCCTTCAAAACATGCATACCATAGTGTCTTCTAGGACGTGCATAACATACGGAGATCATGAAACTCATAATCATATGCAAGACTCCAAAACATGAACAAGCTACTAGGAACTCTTTGGTCTCAAGCTTGAATAAGAATAGAATGAAAAGATAAGGATATTAACAACATTACTACTCACTCATCATCCCCAACTTAGGGTAAACCCATCTAAGAGCACATTAAAGTACCCAAGAGAACTATCACTTACCAATTAAGCATAATGTCCCCCTCTTGGGATCAAGTTATGCAAACTCCTTTAATCACTACCTCCTACATCTCTAAGGTAGGAACCATTCTCCACTAAATCTTCACTATACTCCCTTAGGTGAGGATTTCAAGAACCCAAAAAAAAAATGAGTATCTATACCACTCCACTTCATATCTATCACCCAAAATGGGTCTCAACATGGAGAACTTAAAGAAGTTCAATGTAGAAATATTAAGGGCACTCAAAACGTTACCATCTAGGCATATTATCCCCCACTTGGGGTGAGCTTAATCAACTCTTTTATCACATCATACCCTTATCATCACCTTTGGTGTAACTTTTCGCTCAACCATGCCTAGGTAGTATCTAAACACCCTCTTTGAATGGCCATACTTAAGATCAACCTTACAAGACAACTATCTTCTTTAGACTTGGTAGACATCTATTCTCTTGTCCTTCCCATGAACTAAGGGGTACATGCAACTTTCCAAGTTAACCTAAGAGCAAAACACTGTCCCAACTCATGGAATAAAGCCCTTTTTTCCTCTCTTAAGGCAAGCCTACACAAGAACTCCGATTCACACAAGGACAACCATGAAGCATCACTCATAAAGAAAAAGGGCAACTTTCAACTCACACTAGTTACCATATTCCTTCAAAATTCCTCAAATCTAAACCATGACTTTCTACTATCATTACCCATCACCATAAAGCAACTCATCATCCTAAAAAGGATTTCATTCTTACCCTAATGACTCTTATCATACGAGAACTACACCACCATACCACATTTTCAATGTAATGCTTCCAACCTCATAGGTCACATATAGCCATGATTGGCATCATAATACCATTTCCAAATCTACCTTCACATATATTCATATAGTCACCACATCATAATAAACATTAAAACTCACCTTTTCTTCCTTCAATACTTGCAACATCACCCCTTCCAAGTAATCACATCTAGAAGACCACCGGACAAGGGAACATAAGAGAGAGAGATCATATGAAGTTAAGCTCTACGGCACGACACAAGAGTAATGAAGAAAGTGAAACTTCTATCATCCTATAGCTTCTTGCTCATAGATGTGTCGCGACTCACACCGATGAACAAGACTCTACCAGACGCGGCTCATGAGACGTTGAATCCTAAGACCATTTTCATAACCTTATGCTCTGATACCATGTTTGTAACGACCCGAGAACACCCCCTAGTCGTTACCGTCGTATTCGACTTCTCGAAAGTCATATACAAGTCCTTAGTATTCGTCATAGCATTATCATAGAAAAATAACGGAAAATTTAAAACTTTTCATAATATAACACAAGACTTAAAAGTCACCTCATTAAACCTTTAATACACAATCGGAATACTACGTCTCAAGGTAGCCATCTTAAAACACGACTACAACACTAGAGGGCACAACCCTTACATAACAAAAGAAACTACTATCTAATACATTGAACTTAAGGAAACTCTTTAACATAAAGGTCCTTGAATCTTTAAGGACACACCCGAACTTGGAAATAGTAAGCCAAGCTCATCACTTCTAGGAAAGTCCTTTAGCCACCACCACCTACACTTGGTGTAAAAAGATAAAGAAGAATGGTGTTAGTACAAGAATGCACTAAGTATGATAACCATGCAAAAACATGCTTTTAAAAGGGACATTTAGTTGGAAACCATGCATCATGCCTTTTTAGAGAAACTTCTTGAACCTTTAACATATTAGGCACAATATAAACCACATACATGATCATACACATGGAAACCATTCATAATAGCACATAAGGCCACTTATAACATTTTAGGAACATTCAATTCATACAATACATTACCTTCCTCTTTATCTTAACTCCTTTCCTCAAGCAACCCTTAGGGAATACTTGGTGCAATGTATCACCTTAAGGTTACCAAAGGTGAACTTACATACAGACTTCATCAATCCAGCCACATATATACATAGAGTCATAAGCACACCATAAGACATCGTCTTCACATAGGAACCATCACCTAAGACAACCCCCAAGTCACACTAGTTCAATGTGCAAGTAGCATCGCATAATACTACTATCACCAAGTGTTCCTAGGAAGCCACTATAGACTAGGCACATCATATTCAACAAATCATAACATCTTCATTTAACATTAAACATAAGACCAACATACTTCATAACGTCATATAAGGACTCATTCATTTACTACATCATGAGTCTTAACCCATTTAGTTTATATTATAGGTAAACCACCCTCACAACCTCTTCACAAGCTCACTTCTGCAATGTACACATGGAATCCCATACTCCCACATATACTAAGCAAACCCATTAAGAAGTCACAAGTGTATTTCACATGCATAATCATACCTCATGTCTTGACATAAGTAAAGTCAACCTTAACATGCTTTCATATTAACATACATAGACCATAGTCTTCATTACATAAAGAGCCAAATCATAACCTCCCTTAGAGTCCACTTGTGCAATGCATAAGTAGAGTCCACTTGTGCAATGCATAAGTAGAGTCCATAGTCCTACCTACACTAAGTAACTCTTCAAGAAATCATGACTAGAGTTCATATTCTTATCTTAGTTCATTTCTTAACTTTCGGGAGACACTACCATAACCGATAGAGACCATGTGAGCTACATGGAATCTGGTGTTCTACTCCCACACCGAAAAGAGAGGGTACTACTTGCCAAAGTAGGACCTACATACATAATAGCTATCTAGTGGATCTACTAAGCTAAGACCTACGGGGGCACATAGTTATGGAACAAGGAGATCTCTACTAAAAACCCTTGATTTACAAAGCGTGGCGGCTTCCATCTCATGATCACCATGGATCAATCCTCAAAAAATCATAATTAATTGACATAGATAGCAATAGGAATCAACAATGTAATTCACTAACATAAACATACTCTAAGTACAATTCTATAAACAAAAGGATCAACCCATAACTTTGCCCATAAGGCCATAATTCTCAACACATCAATCTACCAACAATTCATAATGAATAAGTATAGATAATCATAGGAAACATCAATACAATCTAATCTAAACATAATTTCACCAATAGAAATCATATTCACAAAGACCCACATCTTAGGCCAATTTTAGAGAATTAGGGGATCTTGGGTTCTTCAAGAATTCCTTTGAAAATTGTCTTAAAAATCTTAATTCCACATCAATTCATCAATAGAATGATTTAGAAAATAGTTTGACAAAGGACCCATGTTTAGATTGAAAATTGGGAATTTTGGTCTTTGAATCACTTTTGAAAATCTTTGATAGAACTCCTTGAATGAGAGATTATTCAAGAATCAAGAGTTACCATACCTTAAATATTGAAGACCCATGAAATTGAAGAAGAAATCAGTTGAAAACACATCTTCTAGATTGAGCTTCATCAAGGTCTTTGATGGAGTTTTGAGAGAATCTATTTTTTTGAGAGGGAAGGGTCAATTTGAAGAATGGGGTATAATTCTAGGTTTAGGGGTTTTAACCAACTTAAAACACCCTAAAATAGGTAGAATAACCGTTTATAATAATTCCCCAAAGTACCCAAACTACCCCTCACTTAGTTGGACCTTTTAAACGAGTCAAACTTGAGTTTTATTTTCGCAGATTTCGTTTGGGATCAAGTTCGCGACGCGGAAGTGTTTCTGCAAGTCTCATAAATTAAATTCTGAGACAGTAGAGTCTGGGACATATCCGCGACACGGTGCTACTTTTGGCCCTTGGTGGAGCTAGTCCGCGACGCGGACATGCTCCCTTTATGAGCAACTTGCAAGCTGCCTTGGCAGCTTGTTTGGCCAAGGGTTGGGGTCCTCCTTAGGGACCCTTAGGGTGGTTTCGGGGAGTCGTATTCGAACGTTTTGACCCTAAATTTTTTTATTAAGACACTAGGGTCACCTTCACTGATTTTAGACTCCAAACAACACATAAAAACATGAACAACATACTAGAACACACCAACACGTAAAAGACTAGTTTCCGAACGTCTTGGTCGTCCCTTGACGTTTGACTTCCAAACTCCTTAAAACTGACTAAAAAGGCTATTATTCATTATTTTAATAAGTTATTAATGCATAAAACCCATGTGAGGATCTACTTTATCCTACTTCATTTTGAGGGTTGTTACAGAACCAAGGTATAAACAACATCTTCTCTAATACTTACTAGAGCCATGCCTAGGTTATCAACTCCTTCGTTATCTGCAGTAGCATTTACCACAACAACTTTTGCCTTAAAGCTCATATAATTATCCCACCAACTTCTGAGTTGGCCAGTAAAACCTGCAATAATCATTTTACAAATATTTCTATTTGTATTTTTTACATTTTTACAGATGGTAGCATACATTAGCATTCTATGAACAAGAATAGTCAACTGTCTATCAGTCAATCCATCAAGATTCCATTCATAGAATTCAGACCCACTATAAGATGTATTGGTATGATTCCAGTCTCGTTCCTCTATTAGCACATCTTGAGGAGTAGGTCTGGAATAGTAATATGTTTGCATGCTGGGTTTATGAGCAAACTGAGTAGTATTACCACTATTATTTTTTCGGATAACCACGAAGTTTATTAAACTCTAATGCAACATGCTCTTTAAAATCAAAAGTTTGTTCTATTTCATTAGCAAAACTTTCTGACAAATCCATGGGTTTTGCACTTAACACAAAAATTTTTTTATCAAGAGGTTCTTCCAAACCATAAAGAGGTTTAAAGACAAAATCCTGAATCTCAGAGGGTCTTTGCACATGAGTAGAAAGTTTTGTGATCTAGTTTAAGGTAGAAGCCTTCTCAGGAGTTTTCAAATTTGTTTTTATCTGAATTATCAAAGCAGTTAGTTCATCTAATTTTTTATCAAGAGAACTAATATGTTCACCCAAAACTTTAACATAAAGTCCCAAATAATTATTTTGAGATATCAAATTATTAATTTCATTGATGCTGACTGCCGCAACATCTTCTTCAACAAAATTTTTAAAGGAAGTAAAAGTAATACCAGTAATATTTGGTAAAATAAAAGATGCTTGAGGTGGAGAAATAGCTTTGACAATATTACCAGATTCATCTTTATAAGATCGTTCAAGAACGTTAATGAATAAAGGTAAATAAGTGGCTATAAACCAAAGTACAAAGAACATAATATGATTATGTAAAGCACACATTTCATAGAATTCTTGAGAGATATTATTTAAGTCCTCAGCACTATAAGTGTCAAAAAACCACGTTTTAAATTGGTTCCATTTATCACTAGAAAATTCATTTTGAACATACTTTCTTGCCAGGGAACCTGGGCTAAAATCTATCTGGTGTACGTTCATCATTAAGTATCATTAGGATTAAAATCCATTTCAAATGCACATAGGATATCCTTATCAGAAATATCAGATGATCTATCATTTGCTCAGACAATATTCAAACGAGGATCAATTTTAACTTATTTCTATCGGTTATAACAGAAGATATAGTATGCAAAGAAACCACACGGTTACGAGCTGGACCATATATCGGTTCAACCGGCGAAATATGCTGAATAGCAAGAGATCTTCTATCAGAAAATGAATGTCGATTATAAGGAACACTGTTTTCATCAAACTGAATACAAATCTTTTCGTCAGAATTTTGAGTAATATGAGAATATTCTGAATTAGTGACAGCACCGGTTATCTGTTCAGGAGGTATAACAGAATCTAAAGTCCAAGTAGTAGGAAAATTAATTTCTTCCCATTTAATAGGTTGTCTAGTAGTGACCTTAGATTTAGCAAAATTAATTTCTACTACAATAGTTTGGTCAGTTAATATTATATTATATTATATTAATAAAAAAAATAACTTCACCTTGCCCCACTACTCCACAAAAACCCTTAACCCCACTCTCCTTCACCACCCACCACGTACCACACTAACAACCTATACCCACAAATATATACAACCTATACAGATACTATACAGAACAAGAAGGAACGAAAAACATACACACACGTAGCAAGAAAGGAAAGACAAAAGATTTGCACACTTGAAAAAATATTCATTCACTTATATACAAACATTTTTCTTCCTTCTACACATATATCACTACATACAATCTACAAAAAGCTCCGTGGGTATTTTAATCGAGGTTCGATCAAGATTTTGCAGTATTTATTCTCTTTATTTAAGGTTAAATTTTATTTTATTTCTTTAATTTATTCATGGAATTTGATGTAACTATGTGATATGTTTTCTTATAGTTTTGGTTTGATTCATGATTTAATTGAAATGAATATTTGATTAAGCGTTCTATCTTATTTAATGAGTGAAGATAACTTTAATTGATGATTATATTGATTTGTTTATTTTATATTCCTTAGTTATTGTCTTGATTTATATGTCAATAATAATAAAGTAGGGATTTTAGGCTCAAAGAAATTATTGTCATTTTTAGTGTGTCAAACAAAAATGAGAATTATATTTACAATTCAGTATTATATTGTTGGATTAAAAGGTGTATGCTTAATTTTGGCGTTAATTTTAAGAGTAATAAAAATATAAAATAAAAGATATAGAAAGGATGTCAAAATTATATATTATATCCTCAACATTTATTTATTTTACTTTTTTTCGTTTTATTTATAAGGGACAAAATATTAGTTTTTATTATTATTAAACAAATTTTTAGACACATTAAAAATATTTGTTTTGATTAAGAATGTGGTTGTGCATCTTTTTTGAGATAATTAAAAGAAACTCAAGGATGCAGTGACACACTTTATCTAAAATATAATCAACTTTATCAATTTAAAGCGCGACTTATAGATAAAATTATTAGGTGCGATGCGAAGAAGGCAATTATGCCTCTAAATGTCAAGACCAAAAATGCGGCTACGAATCTAGGTTGAGACCAAATAAAAGTTCAACAATAAAAATGTGAACAAGTCATGGCCTAGAATAATATATCCAAAAACGTTTTTTAAGTATAAATCAATAAAAGCGACCGTGCTAGAACCACGAGAGTCGAGAGGCGCCTAATACCTTCCCCTCGGTCAACATGATTTCTTACCCGAATTTCTAGTTCGCAGACCAAAAATAAAGAGTCATTTTCTTTTGATTATGGGATTAAAAAAAGGTGACTTGAAACACCATAACTCATTTCCAAGTGGTGACTCCGAACGAATAATAATAATCCCTAAAAAAATAACGTCACTTAATTTGGAAAAACTCCTTCTGCGTCCGTGCGCCAAAAATGGGTGTGACATCTCTAGCGACTCCATTAGGAATTACAAGAATTTGAGCTTTGTTGTATTAACTTTTACTTAATTTTATTAATTATTTTGGATATTTTGCGTATCATGTCCTAATGTGCTACTTACTGCTCATTTATTTCCTTTTATATTGTTGAATTATATTAAAAAAAAATCTCTCGCGCACACCTTATGAATCTGTGAATAAACTTAACACACATGAATGCAGTTATGCATCCTACTTTTCATTGAGATTAAGATGGAGTGTCTTGACACCCAGTGAAGAATATTTAGTCACATATGTTAAGCAGGATTGGACCAGCAATGAAGTCGGAAATAACGCTGCTACTGAAAAGTCGCCCATTCCTGACTCGAGTTGTCCACTTGGGTAAGCCAGTCTAGACACTAATCTCTTTAGGTTTAAACCTATTAAACCTGATATACAAACATGATTACCCCTAGTAGGCTCCACTTATTTGCATTATTTGCATTTGACTTAGTGGGAATCGACATAGGGGTCGTATCCGTGTAGGACATGTACCCCTATCGTATTTAACCATTTAGATCATTTTCTATGTTGTATGAAAATGCATTTATTCAGAAAGTCTTGGCAAGTTGATCCATTTTAGTGTGATTAGTGGAATGAGAGATAATGTTTTCTTTCGAATTTTGCAAAATAAGAAATGGGAAAAAACATAAAAATATTTCTTATTTTAGAAGTTATTAGACCTTTTTTACCAAAAATGAAATGAAAGATTTTTCACTACTTGAAAAAATTACAAAAAAAAAAACAAAGAAATTATTTTTAGTTTCTTTTGTACATTAAAAAAATCAAAAGATTTTACTTTCATAATTCTCTGGAAAATAATACATTTATCAAGTCAAGTGAATATCTTAAAGTTTTTTGTAACTGTCCAATCTGAACGAACTACGCACACCTCATTCTCAACTCATTGAGATACGTAGACAACCTATTTGGGTTCGCTGATCTTTATTTAAAAAAAAGTTTTATCTCCTTCAAAGAATAAAAAAAAAAAAAAACTTAAAAGATTTGTTCTTTATTCAATTATTTCTATCTACTTACAAAAAATTAACCTTACTAAAGATATTGGAGCTTTTCGAATCCATCATTCAAAAAAATATTCAACAAAAAATAAACAATAAAATTTATTTATTTTTTATTTCATTTAGTAGGAAATTCAAGACCAAAAATAGCATTTTCTTAATTTTGTTTTAGTAATTCAAGAAGAAACAAGATTTATCTCAAAGTTCTAAAAAAAGAAAATAAAGTTTTGTTATTTAGATTTAGTAAAAAGCAAAATATGTAAAGATCTTATTCATGTTTTTGATGTTTGAATGGTCAAGACACAACTTCCAATGCAAGTGTCTACGATCGTTCAATAGTAAAGTAACCCAACCAAGGGTTGGGGTCGAGTCCCAACGGAGTGGGCTTGAGAATTAATAGAAAAATAAAATTTAGTTCTAATTAGTCATAGCTAAAAACATTTTCGAATACAAATATGTTAAATCTAAGGGGTGATGTAAGAGTCAATTATCAATGGGGGTTTGTCACAAGTAAACAAAAAACAACAAAAATGCAAAGAGTGCCACATGACAGGAATACGGGATAAACTAAACTATTGGGTACTTGCTTCTGATAATAAATCCATTGAATATTTGTGACTAGGCTAGACTATAGTGGAGATAAATTCTCTCTCGAGCAACTTACCCCGAATTAACTCTGTTTCTCTCGACCACCAAGTTACCGCATGAAGAATAGCCTCCGCCATAGACCACTCACTCTCTCGAGCTGAGTGTGTGGGGAAGGACTAGTATTCACTCTCTCGAGCTGAATCTCATGTCGACCCAATCCCACCGACCATGAATTAAGTAGTCTTAGTTTTACAACCTCTCTCTCGAGAAAGCAAAAAACACAAAGGTGAAATCGTATTTGCAACTAAAATTTCATGAAGTTCCACCACAACTACTAAATGAAATAACATCTAAACAACAAATAAATCATCAACAAGCAAGACCCAACAAATAATCTAACCCACATTCACAAAATCACACCTCAAGAATTGGGGTTTTTGCTAGACATGTAAAAGAGATAGAAATTTATACCAATATGAGCGTGCATTCAAATGGGTATGACGATTTAAGGCTCAAAGCAAGCCAAGAGTGAAGAATCCACAAGAACCAAGTCCAAATTCTTGGATTTGAAACCCTTTGAATCTTCAAGTTCATCAAAACCCTCTCCAAACTTAGAACTCAAAATTCTATATTAAAAGTTGCATATTAAAAATATGATATTAAGCTACAACTCTCAACGAGTATTTATAGTTTTCAAAAATTTGTGTTGTTGCGGATCATTCAGCGCCGTTAGTCGAGATCGCCGATCAACTCGGTGATCCGCCCTTTGGTAGGTTTCATCGCCGTCTTGCTCTATCCTTCAACATTATCGTGTTTCGGATCATTTGGCAACAAAGTACTGCTTCGCGGAACTGCTCAGCGACACACCAATTGCTCCTTTTCACCACCGATTTGATCCTTTCTTTCAGGGATCAGCACACTGGAACAAAAGGTGAGGTGAGACCTTTTGGCGACTCACCGAATGGGTTCGGCGATTCTCACATCATCATTTCTTCGTTCTTTCAACTGTCATTGTTCCTTTTTGCTAAGTAGTGTCCATGCTTTCCCTCAAACTCCAAATACCTGAAACTTAAGGGTTTTCATCAAATATTGAGACAAAGTATGCATTTGAGGACACTAATTCTATCAAAATATAGCCCTAAATGAGTCCAAATTTGTGGACCCATCAACACCCCAACTTAAAATTTTGCTTGTCCTTAAGCAAACTCAAGTTCAGTCGTTCAAAATGGGTGTCTCGAACAGTGCTACACGAGACTCAATCATGAATGCACACAACAAGACTCAATTTACTTATGCAAAGATCAAATGTGCACTCAAAGATTCAAGTTTTGATTCACCAATATCAAAGAATCTCATGTTCACAATACTTGCTTCAAATGCAAGTTCAAGCTTAACCAAATTGTTCAAATGCCCTCACACAATTAATGATTCCATATTCACATACAATGGTTTGCAATTTAAAATTTTGGAATCAAATGCAATGCTCACGCTCATAAAGATGAACACGATGCATACTTTCACCCATAGGTTTACCCATATTTTCCGATCAAACATTTGGTTCAGCTCACTCATGATCAAAAAGGTCTTTTCAAGTCTTATAATGGGGATGAGTGCAAAGGTATGGTCATTTAGGCTTAGTGACTTTCATCCTCATGAGATGTGGTATTCACAACACTTCTCTTCCTCTTCCTTCATCATTTTTGTTAGTCCTCATAAGTCATCCCATTATTCACCTCTCATGGATTTTTGTAAACCCCATTTTCTTTATATCTTCACACTTTATTCCTCAACTTTTTCATTCTTTTTCTTTTCCTTTCTCTTTTCTCTTTTTATTTTTTAATTTTTTTAATTTTTATTTTTTTTATGGAGAGGTTCCATTTTTCTCAAAATCATGGGTAACAAGGACTTTCTTGCACTTCTTTATTTACCTTTTCTTTTCACCACACCCCCAACTTAGGCTTTTGACCTAAGTTGGCTATTCAAAATAACCACAACTTCATGAGGATTATGGGTAATGGATAAAGAAAGGTTATGATTTCATCAGGTTTCTCCCAAAGAAAGGTAAGGCTCAAGGGGTGTTAGAAAGAGGTTCACAAATGCTCACAAGGTAGGCCACAAAGAGGTATATGTCAAATTGGTTCATACCCTTTAAAGTTGCCTAATATCATATCAAGAGATAGCCTAACTTAGTCTATCAGACCAACGGGGCAAATTCTAGGCTCTATCATGCATGTTTTAAAGTAAGCTCATCACACGAGGCATTGACACAATAGTCAAACAAGACTCCACACTTTCGCTAGTGTGCAATGATCATGACAAGAGACTCAATTCGATACTAGGCTTGTTATAATGAGATGCAAAGAGTTCACATATTGTCTATGCAACTTTATTTGGCCTCATCGTAGTTGTACATTCATGTTCGTTCGATTGAAAGCACTATTCAAGTAATCAGTATTGATCGAAACCAAGACTTAAATTTTGCAAAAGAACTACCACATACACGGGAGGTGGCAAAAAAAATTGGAAGGGTCAAAATCATTTTGCAATTTAAAACAAAAGAGCCACAAGCTCAACATCCACAAAAACAGTATTAACACAACATTATAGCTCACAACCCAAATACTCAAATAAAACACGATTCACAAATAGCACACAAAATGTGAGCCTCACCTCACCAAAATTAAAAAGCATTTGTCCTCAAATGCAAATAACAGAATATCTAGAATTTACAATAAAAAAAGACAGATAGGGAGGTAGAGAAAAATCCTATCTACATAGTCGCTCCATCTGTTTGGGGATCAGTGCCCGATGTGTCTGCCTGGAATTTGATAATGGCCCCAGAGCTTCTTGAGAAGATTCAGCAGTAGCTGACTTACTAAGATTGTCCAAGTCATGAGACACAAAAAAGGAGTGGATAGCTGGGAAGAATCCACATCTCCACGAGGGAATAGTGGGGTCTCAGGGATTTGTTCTTTTGATAGCACTGGGCTTCTTGCCCTCAATATACGTTTTGGGAGGATTTGTTGCGTTTGTATTTTTCCTAAAAAAATTCGCTCTTGTTTGTCGCGGTGGCATATCTCTTCCACCTACTTTCGGTCTAGCCATTTCTGCAAAGCTTCGAGAAAAAGTTAGAAAGTATTCAGAAAAAAGCAAGGCAGTTCAATTGTAGAATTATTTCGCCGAACAAGTTGGCGAAGCACGCAATCACTTAGGCGGTTCCCCGAGTATAGTGCATAGAGAATACAAAGGTGCAGACAAAAGACAAACCATAAGTCTTTCCACAAGACTCCATATGTGTTTGGAGAAATCATGCTTCTCATCGAAAGTTACAGAATTCAACATCACATTTAACATTAAATTAAAGGCGATATGGGGATTTTAGGCGAATCGCCGAGTTGTTCGGCGAGCTCGACCCAGCTCACCAAATGACCCAACGTGCCTGCTTTCGACCCCACTTCCTGAATTCAACCCTGCAACCCCTGAAAATAAAATTAACGCATGCACAACTCAAATTAGGTTTAAACCCAGTGACAATCATGCACAACCCATGATTTTTCATCCAATTTAAAGTGCAACCTTCATGAATTAACTATTTAACTTAGTACAGGCATAATTTGTGAACCTAACACGCGAACAAATGTTCTAATCCTAACAGAGAGGCCGAACACACATCATCAAAGATTAACATAATACAAATGAGTACAATTTCAACAAAATGAACGCGGGGTTTGAAGTACCAACCTTTTATGCCGATCAAATGGATATTGAGATGCTAGGAAGCAATGCAATCCAACTCGCAGTACAATTCGATACTAAAAATACTCCAAAAATGCAAGAAATGTAAAACTGGAGTGCATGTGTGAGTTTCGGAAGATGAAAAAGTGAAGAAAAGGAAATGAGTTTGAAACATTTAAACCTTTGTCTTGAAAAATCATCCAATTTTTGCCCATTCGGTGACATTAGTCCAGATCGTCGAACTATTCGGCGTCACACCAAGTAGTCATTTTCCTAGCCAAATTTTATAGAACCTCCATACATTGTGGGATCCCAAACATCGGTTTTCATCGAGATCACCGACATGATCGGTGATTCGCCAATATTTTCCTCAGGTCACCGAGTTTTACAGACTCCAATGTAAATTGGTCTTGTGTTTAACGGCATTCTGGTTTAGGGTCGTCGGATCCTTCGGCGATTCACAGAATGGACATGTAACTCGCCAATCTGCACTTTTCGTTTACTCTCCACACTTACATCTGCACAATCAACACACCATTGTTTTATCAAAGAAAAATAAAGCAATAAATGATTTTGGGTTGCCTCCCAAACAGCGCCTTAGTTAACATCGTGGATCGACGTGGAAATGATTTCAAGCATCTTCCAGGTACACCACTTCAATCAAAGAATATTCTTGACATTCACCAAAGTATAATTACAAATGCTGCCCGTTCACCTTAAATGCATGTCCTTCTTTCCCTTCAACTTCTATAGCGCCGTTTGGGAACACTCGCGTCACACTAAATGGTCCTGACCATTTCAATTTGAGCTTTCCAGGAAACAACTTCAGTCGTGAATTGTATAGCAACACCCAATCTCGCATCTTAAACTCTCTCTTGAGTATCTTAGCATCATGCCATTTCTTCATCTTTTCCTTGTAAAGAGCTAAACTTTCGTAAGATTTAAACCTGAATTCGTCCAACTCGTTTAACTACTCTACTCTTTTTTTGAAGTTTTTACCCAGTCCAAATTCAGAGCTTTCAATGCCCACATTGCTTTATGCTCTAGCTCGACTGGTAAATGGCAAGATTTCTCAAAAACTAATTAATATGGCGACATACCGATTGGAGTGTTATAAGCGGTGTGATATGGCCATAGTGCGTCATCCAACTTTCGGGATTAATCTGTTCGATTTACATTCACTGTCTTACCCAAAATGACTTTGATCTCCCGGTTTGACACTTCGACTTGGCCACTTGTTTGGTGGTGGTACGGTGTTGCCACTTTGTGCTTAAGCCCATAATTACTCAATGCAGCTGAGAATTATTTTTTACAAAAATGTGATCCGCCATCCCTAATAATAGCTCGCGGAGTCCCAAATTTTGCAAAATGTAGCGCATCAAGAATTGAACAACACTTTTTCCCTCATTATTTGAAAGAGCAACAACTTCTACCCATTTAGACACATAATCCACAGCCACGAAGATGTATTTGTTGCCAAATGAGCTAACAAATGGGCCCATAAAATAGATTCCCCATACATCAAACAACTCCACTTCTAGAAAGGGTGTTAGAGGCAACTCGTGCCTTTTGGACACACCAGCTTGCTTTTGGCATTGTGGACACCTCCTAACAAACTCATGCACATCTTTGTATAGAGACGGCCAGTAATATCTGCTTTGTAGCACCTTAGCTTCTGTCCGGACACCACCATGATGCCCTCAATTCAGCGAAGCGTGACCAGCATGTAGGATCTCCCTAACTTCCTCTTCTGGGACACATCTTCTGATGATGTGGTCAGCACACTCTCTAAACAAATATGGCTCGTCCCACAAATATTTCTTAACATAGAATAAGAACTTCTTTGGTTGGAAAAAGTTTAGTTCATCCGGTATTAATCCGCACACCAAATAGTTTGCAAAATCAGCATACCAAGGGGGCTATGTGAAGTTTACTGTGAATACCTTCTCATCAGGAAAAACATCATTTATGTCAATCTCTAGCTCATCTTTATCCCTGCCTACCAATCTCGATAAGTGATCAGTCACTTGATTTTCACAACCCCTTCTATCCTTAACCTCAAAATTGAATTCTTGTAATAAAAGCATCCACCTGATCAACCTAGGTTTGGCATATTTCTTCGCCATTAAATAACGCAAAGTAGCATGATCAGTGTGAATAATCACCTTAGTACCTAGCAGGTATGCACGAAACTTCTCAAATGCATAGACCACTGCAAGTAACTCTTGCTCGGAAACTGTCACGACCCGGAGTTATCCCCTAGACATAACATGGTGTAGTTGATCCCGAAGGGGTCACAGACAAGCCTTTAGCATAATCGTATACATAATTTCATAAGAAATAATGCGGAAATTAAAACTTTTTCTTCAACAAACGAAGTCTTTTTTTTTTAAATAGAAAGGAGAATAAACTTTATATCATTGGCCATCTAAACAATCGAATATTTAGACATATAGGGATACAACCCTTACGTAGTTCTAAAATGAAACTAATAAAATAAACTACTAAGATATCTACTAAGTAAGATGTTGGTCCCCGAACTAGAGGACTCATCAATTGGCTTGGAGGATCACATATTCCAAGCCCTTTGAACCAAAACTACCATCTCCATGAACCAACCCCCTACATTGTAGAAAACATGGAAATATGGGTTAGCACAAAAATGTACTAAGTATGGTAGCCATCCACAAAACCATTAAAACATTCAAGAAAAGGGACATTTCATTTGAAATCATCCTTTATGCCATTTTTGAACATCATCTTAGAAATAGTTGGAGAATGCAACCAATAAGGCAACTCACATAAATTTCAGTATAACCTGAGAAATATCATTATAACAACAAGCATAGTCTTCAATATCAATATAATAAACATCCCAATCTTCACAATACATAGCCTCCAACTATATAAGAATACACAGTTAAATACCAAGACCATCACATCATGAAGTAATCATCACATAAGAAACCTCTAAAACACACTTGTGCAATGTATGGTAACTAACCTGTATTTACAATGTACAACACAAATCCAATATCACATTCATACTCATTTCATGGTAAATCCATTAACTTAGTAACCTCTAGGAAACACTTGTGCAAGGTGGGGTTAACATCCCATAATACCAACCCTACTAACTACTCCTTTGAAGATACCTTAGTGATGCATTACATCTTTAGACTTCATTATATGCAATATTCACAAATTAAGGTAATAGTCATGTACATTACTCGAATACAAGGAAAGTCATGCATAACAACTATCCATTCAATATACATACATGCATTTGAATCGCATCATAATACAAAGGAACCATCCCATGACATCCTACTAAGTCTACTTGTGCAATGTGGAAGTGAAGTCCCATACCCCCACTCCTACTAAGTAAACTCACCAAGAAGTCATAGTATAGTTCATGTCTCATTCATTAACTTCATTATTATAGGGAAAAGTTTCCATAACCGACATAGACCATATGAGCTACATGGAATTCGGTGTCATATAACTCCACACCGAAAGAAGGCGTTTTTACTTGCCGAAGGTAGAACTAATTATATTTAGCTTCTAACTGGATCCACTAGCTAAGTCCTATGTTTGGCACATAGTTATGGGATAGAGATATTGCTACTAGAAACCCATCCTATTGCATTAACGGGGGAGCTTCCATGTCATGAGTTTACTATGGATGACCCAACCTATTGCATTAGCGTAGGGGCCTTTTCATATCCACTCGGTACTAAGCATTATTTCCCAAGTATACATATCCACTTCGTACTAAGCATTATTTCCCAATTATACATATATAGTATGGAATTGTATCTACATCTGTGAAGGCATACTTTACCCTTCATTCAATACAACTCACTAAATAGCTGATAGATTCATTTAAATGTGTGAACTAACTTTCAACCTTAGAATATTCATTAGAATGTGAGTATAACTTTCTCACTAAGATCATGTGTTCTCATGAGAATGGACTTTCAATCAACACAGTAGGATCATCATGGTCATGTACATTTCATGCATAATAATGAGTAAAGGGTCATATGAGAACTATACTTTCAATTAACACCATTGATACATCATATTAATGTTTATCCATGCAGTGTGTGTACATGATTGTCCTCACAGCGGCACAACAACAACATTATCATCATAGACACCTCCCTTCTCAAAGGTGTCACAACATGTACATAATATCCCAACTCGTAAATCAACATATCTAATATTCATTACAATAGACATGGATACATTCATCATAGTAACACTATCATGATCATAACATAACATTCGTATTCATTTCGTATCATAATTAATTATATCTACGGTTGTAGGGGAGAGGGACCTTATCTCAACACTACAATACATATGACAAGTAAGCACCTCCACCATAAGTGGATCAACAATTAATAGTTAGAATACTTGACAAGTAAACACCCCCACCATATGTGGATCAATCCAGTCATATATAATAACTTCACATATCATACCTTCATAGATTTCCCTTCAAGGCCAAGAGTCGAGATCAAGTCTAACATCTTAGATTTGGCACAATAGATAGAAGAACATCATAATCCAACAACATAACCAATATGATCATTTTCAAGGTAATTCATATCTAAATATTTCTATCATATTCCATTCATGTCTAGGTGAGCTAAACTAAGTCCGTGCATCAAGAAATTCATCAATCCTAGAAGATCACATCTAACCCCTCAATTTGCCTCTTTCATGATATAACCCTAGACCAAGTCAATTTCCTCTTAGATTCATAAGGTAATCAAGAATACATGTAAATCCTATACTTAGATTATGTAATTACATCATAAACAACTCTAATTCAATCAATTTAATCAACTTCTAACAACATTCATTGTGTAGAGAAAAGCCATAGCTAGGGTTGGGGGAAAACTCATGGATTCTTTAGATTTGAAGTTAGAACCATCTAAAATCAGTAGTATTACCAATAATAAACATAGTTCCATATTTAATAACAACTTAGAAAGGAATCCATGGGGTTGAGTTGAAACCCTAGCTTTTGAAGATTTGTATAATTGAATTAAAAGCTTTTAAGAGGGCTCCATGGGTGATAGCTACCCATGGATGAAAACCACCATACCTTAGGTGTGGAAACCCACGAAAATCCTAAGATAAAACCTCCATTTTCAAGCCCGTAGGTTGGTTTCTTCATTGGTGTTCTTCGAGAGAAGATTTTGGGAGAGAAAGAGAATTGGGTTTTGATTGGGGGTCTTTAGTTGAAGTGAATTAATGAATTAGTTTAGGGTCCTATAAGTTTATATAAGTAATTAATTAACCACCTAACCGACCTCCCTTAACCCCCACTTAATTAACTGAAAAGGTTTCAAAAATAGTCCAACCTACGGCTAGCCTTCCACGGACTGTAGATCAATTTACTGGGTGTGGTTGGCTTCCGTGATTTGGGACTGTGCCTCTAAATGTTGCAGGCTCCAAGAAAAACTAAGTATGGACCTACGACCCTCATCCACGGACCGTGGTATGGTCTATGGGGCGTGGAAGGCATCCGTAGGTCACCACTTAGTGACCAAACCTAGCTTTCTAGGCAGCCTTGGGGGATTGTTTTGGGGTCCTCCTCAAGGACCCCTCGAGTGGTCTTAGGGGATTCGTACCCAGACGTTTAAACCATAAACATGATTTTCTAAGTATGGGAGTCACTTCTGCAAGTTTTCACCCTCATACAACACTCCAAACTTCAACGACAAGACCCTTAGAACTCACTAGTTGAAATGACTAGCTTCCGGACGTTATTGTTGTTTCTTGATGTTTGAACTCAAATCTCCTCAAACTAAACTTGAAAAGACAAATTACATTATTTAATCAAGTTTACAACTTCAACTCACATGTGAGGCTCTAGTTTCACCCATAAGATTACATCAAGCTTCTGTTAGGTCTTACTAGTTTCTACGGGGTGTTACATTATCTCCTCCTTGGGAACATTCGTCCCCGAATGACACTTAAATCATCTTATGGAATCAAAGACTCAAAGCCTGCAGCCCAACAAGCAAGTAACATGTAACGACCCTAGAGCACCCCCTAGTCGTTACATGCGTATTCGAGCTCTCAGAGGTCTTATACAAGCCTTAGCATTCATTCATCGCATAGATCATAAAAATGACTAAGAATTTAAAACTTTTATTTAATAAAACCATAAGACTTCAAGTGTCAACAACATTTGAAAACATCAATACGCAAGCGGAACTACTAAATCTCTTTAGCCAATCTTAGACAAGAAATTGAAACGTACTAAGGGACATGGCCCTTTACAAATGAAATGAAACTTAAGTGTCTATTACAATGACTAAGAAACTTCTAAACTTAGTCCTCGAATCTTGAGGACATACCAAAGACTTGGAAGAGTGAAGCAATCCAAGCAACT
>JAJOOS010080193.1:0-33833 GCA_029582725.1 Solanum chiquidenum | reverse complement strand
TTCCCCCTTTTCTCCTTCAATTCGTACGTTTAAGAGTGCTTAGCATGAGCTCGAAGACAGCTGGAGGTTTCCAAAATGTTCCCGACGATATTATACTCTCAATTTTCCTTTTTCTTTTGCCAACTTTCGTTCAAAAAATGTACTAATTCGTGCACTACCTAGTTGGCAATCCTTATCCGCTCAAGGATTATTGAAAATTCTCAAGTCCCACATCGAATTCCATCTTCAAATTCAACTCGTTATTTGTCCTATATAAACCCATTTCCTCTTACTGTTCAGGGGAGTTTTGGGAGGCGAAGAAAAGAGCACCCCACTATGTTTTTGGGAGTTCTTGTTTTCGTCACTGAAATTTGATTAATTTGCAACTATTTTGAGTCGGAGTGGTGTTGGGGTTCATCTCGTCCAGACTCGAGTTCCAGTCGCTGCCCAGAACCAGGTAATTCTTTCCTTTACCTATTTTTTTAGTTTAATATGTTGATGTGTTATGTGTTGGAGCCGATTTAAGGCTAGTTATGTTTCCTAATATTTACATGCTGATGAATAACTTCTCGTTGAATGCCTAAGTATTGGTGATTTTACAAGTATTTCAGCAATATTTTTATTCCTTGTGTGTTGTTTGAGTTTCCAATCCTAGCTTCTGGAGAAAGCTACTGCTTGTTTTTTTTTTGTTTTTTTTTTTTTCAGATTCTTCTTTTAGTAAAAATGTTAAATCCTGTTTTGATTCAGTAGAACATTTTGCTTTGTTGATTCTGGATCGCATCTGGTGATTAAAAACAACCTAAAAAATGCCTTATTCTTGCTAACTCGACTGAATAGTTACTCCTTCATAGTTTCCTTAAGCATCTGTCTCACGGTCCATAAAATGGATGAAAATGTTAATGCTTGGAATTAACTGTTAGTTCTTCCTTTTCTTAACTTCAATTTTGTGTCTTTGTTGTAATTAGCCATGTCTTTGATGGTTGTTAGTATACTTCAAAGCATTTGTTTCATTAAGCTTAAGGATGGGATGTCTAGTTTTCCCTCGGGATATATGATTCATGTTTCAAATTCAGTTTTTTCCTCTCACTTTCTATGTGCTAAAGCGTCTTAAGATAGCTATATATATGTATGTTTAATATTCTTGCTCTTCTTAGATGGTTACCTTAACTCCCTTTTTTAGGTACTCTTAAGTATTATGGTAAATATTTAATTGCCCTTTTCCTTATCTAATATTCTGATCTTCTTCTAGCTTAAATATGTGATTGGAATTCATGATTGTATTCTTTTTATTTTTTTATTCTTTTTGGTTTGAATGTGGAAGAATTGTGTTAGGTTTGGAAATTAATTGTCTTTCTCTGTTTCTGTTGATTTCTTTCATTGTTTGACATATCTAACTTGCATTATTATTTGTTGTTTGAGTTTGTTTACGTGTTAAACTAATGTTGGACCTCTCTTGTTAATTCGCTAATTTATATTTCTCTTTTTTCCTGCGCATGAACACTCTCTCGTTGAGTCCAAACGGACTCCGCCTCTTGCATACTTTTCTTCTTTCCGAGTCAACTTCTACCAAGTTGCAAGAGAAGTAAATACATTGGAATTAAAGCCTGAAAAACAGCAGCAACAACAGCTCAAAAGAGCTGAAATAAAAGTGTTTTTCCGTTCAAATTGTCTGAAATTTGAACAGCTGAAATGAGGCAGAATTGCAGCAGTTTCGAAGGGCAGAAAAAGGCTTTTTTTTGGACTTAAAAAGTCTGAAAATAGCACCAGCAACAGCAAGCAAGAAGCAACAAGTGGACTTAAAATTGTCCAAGTTCTATTTGCACTTTGTTTTCATTATATTGTGATTTTGTGATAATTGCTCTTAACTTCTAACATTTATATTCTTAACTTAGATGAATCTTTGGAGGGATTTCTATTTCATAATTTGTCGTTTGTTTACTTTAAAATTTTCAAATTTCCAAACCCATTTTAAGTTAGGCTTGTAGAATGACTTAAGAACCATTCATGTTCTTTCATAGTTATTGAAAAGTTTTAACTCCATGTTTATGAGTTTGAACTAACTATCTAGTTCAAATTTTTTGAATAGAATAAAATTGTTAAGTTTTCTTAAAATAAATTAGTTGTCTTTTAATTTAACTTAAGACTTTGTATGAATGACTTAAGGATATTTAATATTCTTTCATAGTTGTTAAACATGGTCCTTTTAATCCACGTTTAAGAGTTTGAATTAATCGTATGGTTCAAAACATGACAATGGATAAAAGTTTAAGTTAGGATTATTCTTGTGATTTTTAGAAGTATTAAGAGATTTTTATCCAAGTTTTCAACAAGATTTTTAAATAATTTAAGTTCTCTATTAAAAATTAGCCAAACTTTTCAATCCATCGGTCAACCGTGTGTTAGCGGATTCTCTAAGATGCCTAAACCCTTCCTTAGAGATTTATTTGAACCCTTACCCGACTCTGGTTTTATTCAAAATGTTTTCTTTAAGAAATTTCCTTTTTAAAACGGTTTTCTTAATTTTTAGGAAAAATTAAGTGGCGACTTCCAAATTATGAATTTTTCCAAAACTTAACAAAAATTGCCAAAGTTGCGAAAATAATTTCGAAACCTTAGTTTTCGAAATTGGGTCGTAACACCGGGGAGTAAGCTTCTCCCTCTAACCAAACCTCATAACCCCTTTCATGGGTGAGAGTTTCAAGTAGACCCAATCACCTACTTCAAAATCAAGATCCCTCATTCTATTATCGGCATAAGACTTTTGCCGACTATGAGCCGTTTTCAACCTATCCCTTATGAGTTGAAATTTTTCCGTAGCCTCATAGACTACCTCGGGACCAAGAAGGGAAAAATTCACCCACTTCAAACCACCCAATCGGTGATCGACACCTTCTACCATAAAGTGCTTCAAAGGGTGCCATACTAATACTCGAGTGGTATCTAATGTTGTAGTAAAATTCTATCAAAGGTAGGTGGTCATCCCAATTACCTTTAAAGTCAATGACACACGCTCTCAACATGTCCTTTAAGGTTTGGCTGGTGCGTTCTTCTTGACCATCCGTTTGAGGGTGAAATGCGGTACTAAGTTTCACTTGAGTACCAAGAGACCTCCAAAAATGGGAAGTAAATTGGGCACCTCTATCCGAAATAATCGACAACGGGGACCCATGCAACTTCACAATCTCCTTAATGTACAACTAAGCATAACCTTCCGCCGAATAAGAAACCTTGACGGGAAGGATATGGGCTAATTTAGTCAATCTATCCACAATGACGCAAATGGAGTCATGTTGCCTACGGGTTCGAGGCAAACCTACCACGAAGTCCATATTGACCTATTCCCACTTCCAAGTGGGGGTATCAATATCTTGTGTTAGACCTCCCGGTCCTTGGTGCTCGGCTTTGACTTGTTCGCAATTTGAGCACCTAGCCACAAAATTTGCTATGTCTCTTTTCATTCCATTCCACCAATAAATCTCAGGTAAGTCACTATACATTTTTGTGGCTCCCGGATGGATGGAGTACTGGGACCCATGGGCATCCTCTAAGATTCTCTCTTACGCCATCCACATCCAGCACACATAACCTCCCTTGGTTCCTAAGTACCCCATCTTCTGCCTGAGAGAAAGTTTCTATTGCTTTGTTGAGAACCAACTCTTTTAGTTCCATCAAAATAGAGTCAAGATGTTGCTTAGACTTCACGTCAACAACAACCATTGACTCGGAATTATGACGGATCATGACACCTCTTTTTAGGGAATCTTCAAATCGGGCACCCAACCAGGCTAACCTATGTACATCACGGGCTAGCTCCCTTTTATCTTCTTCCACATGTGACACACTACCCATAGATACAAGAATCAAAGCATCCGCAACCATATTTGCTTTTCCGGGGTGGTAAAGGGCATTCATATCATAATCTTTCAAGAGTTCCAACAACCTCATTTGTTGGAGATTCAATTATTTTTTATCATTAAAGCAAAGACTACGATTGCTAGCTGAAGGTTATGAGTTAGATAATTCTTCTCATGTACCTTGAGTTGTCTCGAGGCATAAGCTATAACCTTACCATGCTGCATGAGGACACAACCCAAACCCACTCGAGAAGCGTCAGAATATACTACAAACCCTTCGGTGCCCACCGGTAAGGTCAAAACTAGAGAGGAGGTGAGCTTATCTTTCAACAATTGGAAGCTCTTTTCACAAGTTTTCGACCAATCGAACTTGGACTTCTTTTGAGTTAAGGCCATTAATGGTGATGCAATAGATGAAAATCCCTCAACAAACCTCCGGTAGTAACCGGCTAAACCCAAAAAGGTTCGGATGTCAGAAGGACTCAAAGGTCTAGGCCAACATTTGACCGCATCGGTTTTCTTTGGATCAACTTCTATACCCTCACTAGAAACAATGTGACCAAGGAAAGCAACTAATCTTAGCCAAAACTCGCACTTGCTAAACTTATCATAGAGTTGGTTATCTTTGAGGACTTGCAATACTATCCTCAAATGATTCATGTGATCATCCTCACTCTTAGAGTATTTCAAGATGTCATCAATAAAGACAATAACAAATGAGTCTAGATAATTTCTAAACACATGATTCATAAGGTCCATGAAAGTCGCCGGGTAATTTGTAAGACCAAATGACATCACTAAGAACTCAAAATGACCATATCTTGTCCGGAAGGCTATTTTTGGAACATCAACACCTCTCACCCTAAGTTGGTGATAAGCCGACCTCAAATCAATTTTTGAAAAGTAATTCGCTCCTTGAAGTTGATCAAATAAGTCATCAATCCTAGGGAGTGGGTACTTGTTCTTAATTGTAACCTTATTTAATTGTCGGTAATCAATACACAAACGAAGATATCCATTCTTCTTCTTCACAAATAACACCGGTGCACCCCAAGGAGATATACTAGGTTGGATGAAACCCTTATCCAACAAATCTTTGAGTTGAGATTTTAATTCCTTCAACTCCGCCTGGGCCATCCGGTAAAGAGGGATTGAGATGGGTTGAGTATCTGACAATAAATCTATGCCGAAATCTATTTCCAGTTGGGGAGGAATCACAGGTAAGTCATCAGGAAAGAATTCTAGAAAATCCTTCACTACGGGGACCGACTCCAAAGGAGGAATCTCGGACTCAAGATCCCTGACCATCACAATATGATAGAGACAACCATTAGAAATCAACTTACAAGCTTTTAGACATGAAATGATCCTTCCACCTAGGAACAAAATTTCCTACCTTTCATATGGAAATGGGTTCATTAGGAAATTGAAACTTCACAATTCAGGTCCTACAATCTATGGACGCAAAACAAGCATGAAGCCAATCCATCCCCAAAAGTTCCACCAAATCAACCAAAGTGACTCTATTAGGCAATGATATGGGACAACCCCTATAAACTCTTTTAGCAACTATGGAATCACCCACCGGGGTAGAAACCAAAAAGGGTTCATCTAATAGATCGGGCAGCATATCAAACTTCATAGCCACTAAAGGGGTTACAAAAGACCAAAGTGGCACCAGGATCCAACAATGCATAAACATTTATTGAATATACTTGTAGCGTACCGGTCACAACATTCAGAGAGCTCTCTTGATCACCTCGATATTGGAGAGCATATAAGCGATTCTTCCTAGGAGCATTGGGATTTGGGACACTTGCTTGTGCTTGAGCATTTTCCCTTCCTTGAGACTTTAGCATAAGACAGTCCCTCATCATTTGGCCGCTCTTACCACAACCATAGCAATTACCCGTGCCAATTAGGCACCTGCCTTCATGTTTTTGACCACACTTTGTACAAATAGGCTTCTCAACATAAGGACCACCACCTCTTGCTTCTTGAGGTTGGGGGGTAGATACTTTACCTTTGTTGACCCTTGGAGTGTTAGGAGGACCTTGGTTGGAAAACCTCTTTTTGAACTTCGGCTTATCTTCGATTTCAAACCTAACCTTAGAAGAAATTCCATCATCTGTCCTTGACCTCTTCAATTCTCTACCAACTTATTTAAGCTTTTGCTCCTCGATTTGTTCAGCATGAACCATAAGACAAGAAATGTCCATGCTTGGTATTAGCATAGCCGACCTATATTCATTCACCACAAGATCGGATACCCCCATAACAAATTTGTTCATTATAGCTCTAGAGTCCGACACCAAAGTAGGAGCATGCTTGTGCAATTGAGTGAACTTGAGGCCATACTCCTTCACACTCATACCCCCTTGACGGAGGTTGATGAATTCTTGCATTTTTCTCTCCCTTAGTTCCAAAGGGAAAAACCTATCAAGAAAAGCCATCTTGAATGAAGCCCAACTTATCGACCCTCTCTAATAGGTCTCCCCTACTTCCATTTTTCATACCACACTTGTACCACATCTTTTAGTTGATAGGTGTCTAACTCTGGCTTTTCTTGAGAAGAGACACTCATAGCCTCTAGAACCTTAAACACTTCATCAATGAACCCTTGTGGATCCTCTTCCACTTTGTAGCCAAAGAAAGTAGGGGGATTCATCCTTGTGAAATCCCTTATCTTAGAAGCGGTAGTGCTAGCATTGGGGTTCACTTGCACCCTAGAATCCCTAGCAACTTGGGTGGCCAATACTTGAGTCAAATTTTGAATAGCCGACCTTATATCAACATTAGACATAGCCCCTTCTTCAATAGGAACTTGAGGGTTTTGAGGAGCTTGAGGGGGAACCGCCTCATTCACATTCTCCTCATCTGCCCTTCTTGCATTGTTCCTTCTTGTATTCATTGCCTAAGCACAAGATAAGGATTAGGATAAAAGGACTAAATAGAGTTAAGATTCTTAGGCAGGACTATGGATTAACAAAAGAGTGAAAGTTCCTAAGCATCTCGTAGCCTCTCATTCATAAGTGTGGCGCGCTTCACACCCTTGAACAAGACTCTACTCGACGTGGTATCTTGTGACAGAAATCCAACATTATTCTCAACCTTATGCTCTGATACCAAGTTTGTAACGACCCGAGAGTACCCCCTAGTCGTTACCGGCGTATTCGACCTCGAAGAGGTCTTCTACAAGCCCTTAGTATTCGTCATAGCATGTATCATAGAATAAAAATCACGGAAAATTTAAAACTTTTACTTTGGAAGTTCAAATTCACTTTATATATGAAAAATAGAATCTAACTTCGTCACAATCTACCATCTAGACATAGAAGTATCAAAAATCGGACTTAGCCCTTACATCAATAAGAAGTCTTGAATTAGGAAAGTACAATAATGACTTTCAACATAAGCAAAGAACTAAACATAGAAGTTAGATCATAGGGTCTTGTCCTCGGACTTGAGGACTCACCAACTTGGGGAAGCAACTCCAAGTGTCTTGAGAAGTAAGCTTGAATCCTCAACGGCCCGAACCTAAATGTTTGGGGTAAAGGGGAAAATATGGGTTAGTACAACACACATACTAAGTATGGCTACTATGCATAAAATCATTGAAACATGCATAAAAGGACATTTGGTCAAAACATGTTTTTTACCAAGTAAATCCAATATGCACAAAAAGTAAGCATCATAGTCCAAACAAACATAATATCATCCCAACATGTAGACAACCCAAGCAATACTAGTGTAATGGAAAGAATAGAACCCCATAACCTTATTCAAAGCCAAGTATCACATTAAGCAATCTACTTCATGCATACATTCATAAGATCATATGTCATCATAACTTACCATATTCATAATGATCATACATAACATAGCTTCAACATATATAAGTCATAATCATCATAATCATAACAGAACACTACTACAACCATCTTTTAGGATCCCACAAGTTCAATGTGCAAGAGAAGTCTCATACCCTCCCTTACACTATTTAGAAACCCTTAAGAAAGCCCTAGTAAGAGTTCATACCTTTCATACCTTCATTTACTTTTACATCAGGGAAATATTGCAATAACTGACATAGACCATGAGAGCTACATGGAATCCGGTGTTCTACTCCCACATAGAAAAGAGAGGATTAACACTTCCCTAAGGTGTAACCATTCGTACATAGCTATCTAGGTGGATCCGCTAAGCTAGAGTCCTATGTGGGCACATAGATAAGGGTCAAGGAGATTGCCTCTAGAAACCCTAACTTACTAAACGTGGGGGCTTCCATCTCATGAGACAACACATACCGTGGGTAATCCGAACTTGCTAAACGTGAGGAAACCCATGTGGGGAGCCGGACTTACTAAACGTGAGACCCCCATCTCATTTACATGCCCTTTAAGTGCTAAGCATCTAATTCCCTTTAGTAATCATTTTATTCTTCACATAAGTTTACATTAGCCTTTACTAGACTCTTATGTAGACATCTTATCATAATAGGTCATATGTGTTCATAAGAATTAAGAGTCCTTTCACTTTAGAAACACTTAGCAAGTGAGTAAACCTTTCACTTTACATCACATTATAATCATGGGAACTACTTTTCAATCATATAGCAATCATACCATAACATACATACATATTTCATAGCTAATTCAAGTGTAGAGGGTTAAGGATGAGGAAAATAGGTCGTCAAAACCACAAAAACACATTAGGTATAGCATCATTACAATCTAAGTAATTCACCATTCATACTCGAGTTCAAAGAAGAACAACATTCATACCTTCTTGCCCTTCATCGGACATTCATACTTCAACTACCAAAAAATTCATAACCAGCACATAATACAAGGTAATTCATTAAGTAATAACATAATAAATATCAATATAAGCAATTGACATATTCTCTTCATATCCTTCAAGGCTTCATTCAAAGACTCAACCCAAATTTCATAGAAATTATACATAACCTAGGGTAGAGTCATCATACAAACATGAATTTCATAACATCACCTTCAACTCATAGCCTTCAATCAATATCCAACACAAACTAGGGTTAGGATTAGGAAAAGAAGGAGAAATATGGTTCTCGTGGGGAATACCTCAAGAAACTACCAATACAACATAAATTAATCCATAATTGTTCATATAACATCAATCAAAGTCAGTTTATAACTTTAGTTTCACTTTAGAAAGAAGATCCGCATTTTTGAATTGAAACCTAGAAATTGAAGATTTTGAAATTCATCACGAAGGGGCCTCTTGGGGAAAGGAATCCCAAGAGTGATAAGAAACCATACCTTATTGATGAATTAACTACGAAAATCCAAGTTTAAACCTTGGAGAGTTGGTCTTCTTCTTGAAGCTACAATCTTCTTCAATGGAGTTTTTGAGAAGAGAGAGAGACTAGAGAGAAGGAGGAACTTTAGATTTTGATCTTTGGGGTTTTCTGTTGAGTGATAAAAGTCAGTTAAGTTGACTTAAAAATAGATATATACACATCCCCTAAAGTACCCTAAATACCCCTCACTTAGTTGGACTCTTTAATGAACTAAAAACCAATTTCTGAATTTCTGCATTTTCGTCGCGGAACAAGTCCGCGACGCGGAGCTGTTCCCTGAAGATATTTGGAATTAAATTTTGAGACAGTAAATTCTGTGACACGACTGTGTCGCGAACTAAACTTTTGCTCCTTGGGGGAGCTAGTCCGCGATGCGGATCTATTCCCTCCAAGTGCAAATTGCAAGCTGCCTTGGCAGCTTGCTTGGCCAAGGTTGGGGTCCTCCTCGGGGTCCCTTAGGGTGTCCCCGGGGATAGTATTCAAACTTTTTGACCCTATGTACATATATTTACCTAATTTAAACCTTCTTACAATATTATACCATCATACAACACTCCCAAACCTGCTCAAAACCTAAGGACACACTAGAACACATTCTTCTCTAGTTTCCGGACGTCATGGTCGTTTCTTGACGTTTAGACTTTTACTCTTCCAAACCAAGACAATAACATTAACTTAGGTTTATAAAAATCATTTTAAATATTTTTAAGTTATTATTCATAAAGTGAGGCTCTAACTTAAGTTATAGAATTTATGGGGTGTTACATCAGCTATGGTTTACTTTAGCATATCCACGCTTAACACTTAATTCTCAGAAACCGCTCCTTTGGGACTCGACCCCAACCCATTCGGTTGGGTTATATTACAATTGTATGATTTTACACACTTGAATTGGAAGTTGTGTCTTGATTACATAAACATCAGTGGATAAGCGATTGCTAGGGTCCGTGATTTTGTTAGGATGAACCCACTCCTGTTTCTAGGGTCGCATGTTGGTGAGGATCCCTAGAACTTCATAGATGAGGTACAGAAGATCATTGGAGTGATGCAAGTAACTGGAAATGATAGGGTAGAGTTGGCTTCCTATCAGCATTAAGATGTTGCTCACATCTGGTTTACACAGTGGGAAGATAACAGGGGTGAGAATGTTGCTCCTGTGACTTTGGAGTATTTTGCTGGAGCTTTTCTAGATACATTCTTTCCAATAGAGTTGAGGGAGGCAAAAGCTCAGGAGTTCATGAATTTGAGTCAAGGTTACATGACAGTCCAAGAGTATGGACTTATGTTCACCCAACTCTCGAGTTATTCTCCACACATGGTTGGTGATTACAGGGCCCAGATTAGTATGTTTTTATCTAGGGTATCTGAATTTGTAAGAATATAGTGTAGAAATACTATGTTGCTTGAAGATATGAACATATCTAGGCTCATGACCCATGCTCAGCAGGTTGAGGGAGATAAGCTTAGGGAGCACGCTAAGGATAACAAAAAGGCTAAGATATGCACCTATGAGTATTCTTAGTAGAAAACAAATGGTGGAAATCGCTCGCAGTTTCAGTAGAATTCTTCATCTCCAGCACCTTCATTAGCTAGTGTTCCATCCTCTAGATTCCGACAGGATCATAAAGGTAGGCCATCAAGATCTAAATCTCAAGGAAGTGTATCCTTTAGTAGAACCTACCAACTTGTCCAAAGTGTGGTGTGAACCATACGGGCAAGTGTTTTGGAGGGAAAGATGGAGGTTTTGGGTGTGATCAGACTGGTCACAGATAGAGGGATGCCCTTCTTTTAAACATGGTCAAGCAGATAACAATGGTAGGGCTCAGTCTATAACTTCAGCAGCACCAGCAGATTGCCCATCTCAGCAGGGCAACTCAGCTGGTACAGGTGGTGGTCAGTGCCATAACAGGTTGTATGCTCTCCAGGTTCGCCAATATCAGGAAGATTCTCCTTATGTGGTTACTAGTACGTTGCTAGTCTATCATTTATATGTTTATGATTTTTCAGATCCCGAGGTTACTCTTTCCTTTGTAACTCCATATATATAGCAGTAAAATTCATTATTAGTCCAAAAACTCTCTCATAACCCATCTCAGTCTCTACTCCAGTCTCTGACCCAATTATAGCTAGACGGGTAAATAGAAAGTGCCCTGTCACAGTCTTCTAGAAAGTCACCTCAGCATATATTGTAGATTTAGAAATGGTAGATTTCGATATCATCCAAGGCATGGATTGGTTACATTTCTGTTATGCCTCAGTCGATTGTAGAACTAGGATTTTTCATTTATAGTTTACAGACGAATCAATCTTAGAATGGAAGGGTAGTAGGTCAGTGCCTATAGGTCAATTCATTTCTTACCTTAAGGCTAGAAATATGATCTCTACGGGGTATCTCTATCATCTACTTCGGGTTAAGGATTCAAGCTCTGAAACCCCAACTCTCAGTCATTTCCATTAGATAATGATTTCCCAGAAGTGTTTCTGGAAGATTTTATAGGAGTTCCTCTCAAAAGTGAAATCAACTTAATTCAGAATCGATCTCCTTCTAGATACCTAGCCTATTTCTATTCCTCCATATAGAATGGCTCCATCTGAGCTGAAGGAATAAAAAGAGTAGTTGAAATACCTTCTGGATAAGGGCTTCATCAGACCTAGTATTTCCTCATGGGGTACACCAGTGTTGTTCATGAAAAAGAAAGATGGTTCTCCTAGAATGTGCATTGATTATAGACAGTTTAACAAAGTAGCAAGCAAGAATAAGTGCCATATCCCCAGGATTGAATACTAGTTCAACCATCTTCAGAGTGCCAGTCATTTCTCAAAGATAGACCTCAAATCTGGTAATCATCAGCTTAGAGTAAAAAATAGTGGCATTCCAAAAGCAACCTTCAGAACTCGGTATGGTCATTATGAATTTGTAGTTATGTCATTTGGACTAACCAATGCTCCTACAAATTTCATGGATTTGATGAACATGGTGTTCAAGCAGTATTTGGCCTTGTTCATTATCGTCTTTATTGATGATATCCATATATACTCTAGGAATAAGGAAGAATGATGTTTCAAACGTAATAAACTAACACTATTTATGTTCAAGTGCCACACAATCGCGTGTAGTGATATAGCCCAACTAAGGGTTGGGATTGTTCCCACAGGGAGTGGTTTTGAAAATTAGTAGAAAATAAAATCTAGTTCTAATTACTCATAGCTATTGATATTAATGATTAAAAACCTACTAAATCTAAGGGCTGAGGAAAGCGTCAATTATGAATGGGGGTTTGTATTAATTAACAACTAAAAACAACTAAAATATAAGGAAATAACACAAGGAGACGGGATTCTTGGGATGTGATAGGAATACGGGATAAACTAGACTATTGTGTACATGATTTTGATGGTAGATTGTTGAACATTTGTGACTAGGCTAGACTATAGTGGGAGTAAATTCTCTGTCGAGTAACTTACCCTGAATCAACTCAATTTCTCTCAAGCACCGATTTGTTGTATTAAGCACAACCTCCACCTTAGCCTATTCACTCTCTCGAGATGAATATGTGGGAAAAGGACTAGGATTCACTCTTTCAAGTTGAACCATCTCGACCCAATACCACCGACTACCAATTTAGTAGTCTTAGTTTTACGACCTCTCTCTCGAGCAAGCCAAAAACACTAAGATGAAGTCATATTTTCCTCTACATTCCCATTAAGTTCATACACAGCTACTAAAAGAAATTACATTTAAAAAAAAACATAAACCATCAGCAAGCAAGACCTAACAGATAATCTAACCCATATTCACAAAATCACACCCCAAGAATTGAGGTTTTAGCTAGACATGTAGAAGAGGTAAAAATTAATACCAATATCAGTTTCCATCAACTGGGTATAAGAATTAAGTCTTAAAACACTTCAACAGTGAAGAATCTTTGAGACCCAAGTCCAATTTCTTGGAGATGAAACCCTTTGAATCTTCAAGGTCTAAGAACAAAGTCTCCAAAACCTTTTAAAACTTGAAACTGAAAATATTCTAAGTCTCAATAATAATTGTCTATGACTTGATACTAAGTTAACACTTTAAACAAGTATTTATAGTGTTTGAAAATTTATGTGGCGGAGGATCACTTGGTGCAGTTAGTTGTGATCACTGTTACGCTCGACGATTTGCCTTTTGGTCGATTTCATCGCCTTCTTGATTTAGCCTTCAACATCTTAACACTTTGAGTCGTTGGGTGATATAGTACTGCTCCACAGAACAACTTGGCGACACGCCGACCACTCCATTTCATCTCCAACTTGATCTTTCCCTTCAGTGCTCAGCACACTGGAATAAAAGGTGGTCTCCAGGCCTATCGGCGACTCGCCAACTGGGCTCGACGATCTTCAGGCATTGATTTCTTCATTCTTTTTAGTTGTTTCCTCTTGCCAAGTAGTGTCTACGCTCTGCCTCAAACTCCAAATACCTGAAACTTAAGGGTTTTCATTAGATATGGAGACAAAATATGCATTTGAGGACACCAATTCTATCAAAATATAGCCCTAAATGAGTCTAAATTGTGGACTCATCAAGACCCACAACTTAAACTTTTGCCTGTCCTCAAGTAAAACTCAGGTTGAGCATTTCAAAAAGGATGTCTCAAATAGTGCTACACAAAACTCGATCAATACTGTACACATCAAGACTCGATTTACTCAAGCAAGGATCAATTGTGTACCCAAAGATTCAATTTGTGACACACCATTATCAAATATTCTCAAGCTCACAATACTTGCTTCAAATGCAAGTTCACGCTCAACAACAGTATTTGAATTCCCTCACACAAAGGGTGATTCCATAATCACACACAAAGGTTTAATCATTTAATGTTTTGGAATCAAATGCAACACTCACTCTCTCAAAAAGAAGAATACTATGCATGCTTTCACCCTTAGGTTTGCCCGTATTTTCCAATTGACATTTGTTTCAGCTCACTCAAGATCAAAATTGTCTTCATAAGGCTTATAACGGGGCTAAGTGCAACGGTATGGTAATTTAGGCTTAGTGACTTTCATCCTCATGAAATGTGGTGCTCACAACTCTTCCTTTCCTCTTCCTTCATCATTTTATTTAGTGCTCATAAGCCATCCAATTATTCACTTTCCATGGTTTGTTCGGGAACCCCATTGCTTTTGTATTTTATTCCACAACTTTTCTTTTTCATTCTTTTCTTCTCTTTTTTTTTATGTATGGAGGGGTTCCTTTTTTGTCAACAACATGGGTTAAAGGAGACTTTCCTTGCACTTCTTTATTTGTCCTTATCCTTTCACCACACCCCCAACTTAGGATTTTGGCCTAAGTTGGCTATTCAATCAACCACAAATCAAGAGGATTATAGGTAGTGGATTAAGAGAGGTCTAGTTTTCATCAGGTTTCTTCCAAATAAAGATAATGCTCAAGGGGTGATAAAAAGAGGTTCACACACTCACAAGGTAGGCCATGAAAGAGGTATATGTCAAATTGACTTACACTCTTCGAAGTTGCCTAAGATCATATCAAGAGATAGCCTTACTTAGTCGATAGGACCAACGAGGAAAATTCTAGGTGGTGTCATGCATTGTTCACAGTAAGATCATCACACAAGGCATCGACACTAAAGTCAAACAAGACTCAACTCTTTTGCTAATTTACAACGTTCATTTCGGGAGAATCGATTTGATACATGGATAATCACAACGAGATGCAAAGAGTTCACATATTGTCTATGCAACTTCATTTGGTCTCATCGTAGCCATACATTAATGTTCGTTCAATTAAGAGCACTATTTGAGTCATCGATATTGATCAAAACTGTGACACAAATTTGCTAAAGAACAACCACATTCAAGTTCATACAAGAGGTGGCAAATATTTTTGGAAGGATCATTTTCAATTTAAAATCAAGGATCCACAAGCTCAAACATCCACGAAAAGCAGTATAAAACACAACATTATGATTCACAACCCAACAAGAATATATCACACAAAGGTGGGCCACACCTCACCACAATTAAAAACATTTGTCCTCAAATGCAAATAACATAATATCCAGAATTTAAAATAAAGAAAGACAGACAGGGAGGTAAAGAGGGGATCCTATCTAAGTAGTCGCTTCATCTGTCTGCATATCAGTGCTTGGGGTATCAGTTTGGCTTCGTGCCTCAGTACTCTAGGTCACACCAGACGGACCAGCTCCACTAGAGACATCAAAAGGTGTGTTTCCCATGGAATCATGTATAGTCGCATCTATCATAATTGCTTCAGTCTCTGTCAGGTCCTCATTTACAGCATCCACAAATTCCTCGAGCATTGCCTCGTGTGTCTCTGCCTCCGACTAAGGCTTAGCTATCTGCTCAACTCTATCCTCATTTCTAGTGGTGGCCGGAGGCATTTCTGGCATATCTGGGATCTCCACCGTTCCATAGACCATGGACATATCAGTGGGCTTCAACTGCTCCACATCATTTTTCAAAGCCGTAATAGCGGCCTTTAATGCTATCACCTTATCTGTGGACCCTTGGCCACACTCACACACCGCTATTCTAGCCTCAAGGGTGTAAATGGTAGCTCTCTTCGATGTCACAACATTAGTCAGGGTAGTTTGGATCATGCCTGGAATGGAGGTTTCTAGGTTGGCTGCCCGACGATCAGCAGACTGGGCAAACTTTCCCATCTGGATCAAGGATGCCTGAGGGATTGGTGGATGGGATGCTACGACAGTAGTAGGTTTGGGCGGTAACGCGACAGTAGAAGAACCTAGAGTGTCATCAAGAGTGGCAATGAAATTAGATATACCTAAAGGCCCAGGGGTCAGAGTAGGCAAAGATGCCTCTGCAGGTATGGATTTAGTGGCCGTAGCTTCCTTATGTTTCTTCTCTGCCTGATCTTTAAGATATTCGGTTTTGATCCTCCGAATATCAGTAGAGGATGTGGGAATCACTTCCACATCCTTCTTGGCATATTGAGGTACCCGAGTACGTCTGCAAAGTTCGGTGATCAATATCGGGAATGAAAGTGAGGTTTGGCACTGCCTTGCACGCAAAAACATCTCTGAAGAAATGATCCATCCCAAGTTTAGCTCTGTTCCCTTGATGAGGCAACCTAACCAGGATGCTTTTGCGTGGGGAAGGACATATTCATTTTATGAAGGCATGATCGTGTTACTGATGAAGCCAAACCAATACCTTGCTGCCACATTTATGTCCTTCTTCTCAATAACTGCCCAGCCTCAAGGCACATAGGTGTTCCTTCTGATATTAACAAGGCCAACCATTCCTTCATAACCTTCAGTGATGTTCTTCTGTTCATAACTTGACTATTGTCATCAAGTTTCGCGGTGCACCCCAGAATGACATTTATAGCAGGAAAGCCACATTGCACCTTTTCCCCCCTGAAAACTACATAGTCAACTGGTTTAAACTTGGCAGCCAACTTCTTCCCTCGTGGAATCAATGCACAGTAGTCACTGTAGAACTCTTTGACCCAGCTTGGAAAATACGAGCCATATGGATTTGTGAAAATTTGGAAGCTATGAGATTTAAGACATCTCATATTTTCGGGGTATCTATCAATCACTCCATCCGTGGAGAGACGCTTCTCCTCTAAATTCTCCAACTATTTCAAAGATGATGTTCAAAAGTGGCATGAAGCACAGTTTTAAACAAAATGACCCTTTTATGCATGTTTTAAGGATTTTTTTGCATGGCTTCCATACTTAGTACATGTTGTGCTAACCCATATTTCTACATTTTCTATAAGTGTAGTCTTTAGAGATATTGGATTCCATCATCGTGGCTAGGTTCATAGAAGATCAAGAAGATGAAGATTGGTGAGTCCTCATTGTATTTGAGGGCTCAACCATATGTCCTTTATTGTCTTTCTATTATGTTATACACTTTAGTTGTAAGGGCCTTGTCCCTAAGATTCATATTAAAGAGTCTTAATTCTATGTTATAGATGGTTTGCGACATAGTGTCATAGACTCCTACATTGTTTTTATAAAGACTTCGATTTCAAGCACGCCGTGTTACGACTAGGGGGTGCTTTCGGGTCGTGACACCACGGATAGCTCTCGTGGTTTTATACTGGTTAACAGTAGCTCCCATAGTCAGATTCTAGTGCATTGACAAAGTTATCCGTTATAGTTCAGTATTCAGTCTCACCATATCATGTACTTGGTCATTGCATTGATTTTGCTCAGTATTCAACATGTTTTAGTATATCTATCATGTTCAAATTATGTCATTGCCTTTATTGCTTTGTTCAGTTATGTTATGTTATTCAACTTTATTTTATCCTACATACTCAGTAACTTTCATGTACTGACGCATACTCTGCGCTACATCTTCTCGTGATGTAGGTTAAGGTCCTCAGCATTCACATCACGCATAGATCGGTTCCAGATCTCTAGTTTAGCACCATCAGTGATGAGTCCTCATTCTTCGAGGACGATTTAAATGTTATCTTTCTACTTTTAGTCTTTTAGTTTCAGTTTTTCTAGATTTAACTGGGGCATATCCCAGCATCTCTAATCAGTAGAGGCGTTCATTCAAACTTAGTACTAGATTTAGTTTCAGTTTTAGTTTTTGAGTTTTATATTTCAGTTACTAAACTTAGTTTTATATATTCAAACTTAGAATGGGTATTCCCCATCATTTCATTTTATGATATGTTTCTAGCTTCTGCATAGTATGTTTATTATTCAGAAATTCTTTAAGTATCCATATGATATACCAGCAGGGATAGCTCGATGTCACTCGTTATCCTAGATCCCGTGTTTATGCCCTGGGGATAGCCTCGGGGTGTGACATCACTCACACAACTTCAAATTTCTTCTAAAAGGTACTGATTTTGAACTAAAGTGTTTAAAATATTAGGTGAAATTAAAAGTTGTTACTTCACCTTTGGTTTAAATTGCTTGTTGGGTATGATTATATTAGTTAAAATATACCCTAGGGATGAAATTATTGTGAGTGTCATCAAATTTTCTGTCAAACGTGTGAATAAAAAGATTCTAATTTTTTTCTTGAATTAGGGTTTGTAATTTGACTTTTGTTTTTTTCTGTTTAAATTTATGCCCAAACCTTAGGAATGAAAGAACATGTAAGTATGTGTTGAAATGCATGATCCAGATGTTTTTAGGATGAATCGATGTTGAAATACTTGTGTTTATAAATGTGTGCCTGAACTGCAAAAATTTTTAGATCAGCGACTTCGATCTACGGGTCATAAGGAGACCTACGGACCATAGATCAGGGTTCCATCACTGAGAGAACCAAACCAGTAGGCTATGTTAGGAATGACGGTTTTGCTTATGGTCTATCATGTCATTGACGGACGGTACTAGTGAATCGTCATTCCAACTTCTAGTACATAAAATGTGACTTCCTTACCAAAGATTGGGTCCTATGGTCCGTAGAAGCTTCTATAGCCTGTAAGAATCATCCGTAGGACAAAAAAAGACACAATTTCCTAAAACAAATAATTAAGTTTCATAGTTTTAATTTCATCTTTTAAATTATTATTTTGTATATTTTTGTTACTAACAAGACGCCAAATAAAGTAAATACATACCAACACAAGTTGAAATCCAAGTTCATTGTAGTTGAGGCTCGTCATAAACTTATTGACTAGCCTATCGATGAAGTGTCGAGCGGGTTTGAATTTCACCTAAGGACCAGCAAGAGCTCTTCTACGGCACCCCGAACTACACGACTACAAGATAAACTATTGGAAATAGTCCTTGTGTTGGAGGTGGAGCATTCCTCTATCCATAAGGGTGCCTCCAAGTCTAAGGAGGGTGCATGGAGTACGTGAGAAATCGGTGGGGAATTCCAATACAAATCTGGCTCAAACTTAGTTGGCACATCAGCTTCTGACGCTACATAGACAGGGGAAGCACATAGTCCACCTAACACATGAGTGGAGCCGATACATCTTTCCATCGATCTAAATAGATGGTGTGTTAGGGGGATGTTCAAAATTTGCATGGATGGGTTACACTCGAATGACCAGCAAAAGCCTGTCCGGCCATTTATTGGGGAGTTAAAAAAGTTTTTTCAACTAGTCTTCACACAATACCGACTATACATTAGCTATTTAATTAGCACATATGTGAGTGGATGTGACAAACTTTGGGAAAGTATAGTCTGGAGATGGGAAATAATTTCTATTATTCCTATGCATCTACTATGCATAATTCTCTTCCCCAACTGCCGAAGGCATTGTCTTAGCCTTTAATATTGACTACTCTGGTATATGGTTATCACCGTCGACCTCTCTAAACCCACGGTACATCGCTTTATTTTCGGCTCTTTCACATTCTCAACCGATCAACACCGCTTAGTATGACTACCTAAAGAGGGTGGTGCAGAATACAGCCATAATGCAAGATACTGAGTAGAGAGATACCTTGATGCGCTAGGAAGCTACGTGATTAAATAACGCTATCAAAGACACTTAATCTTGTTCTAAGCATCAACGAATATTACTTAGTATATAACCTAATTAAATGAGTTGGGGTCGAATCCCACAGGGAGTGGTACGTGTTTAAGATTCAAGAGTAAAGTGTAAACATGCTCAAATCAGTCATATGAATAGACATTACAAAATACATACATAATTCAAATTAGGGGGTGACACGAATGTCAAATAGCAGGGGGTTTTGGTTGTAATTATCAACTACAACAGCAAAAAATAATATGAAATAACAAATATTGAGACGGGTTATTGGGACGTGATCCGATTATAGGCTAATGTAGGCAAATGGGCAATTAGAACTGTTAGAAAATAGTTGTAAATTAGTGATTAAGCTAAACTATAGAGGAGGTAATCTTTCTCTCGAACAATTTACCCCAAATCAGGTTGGTTTCTGTCGAACACCAACAAGAAAGAAAAATAAGAACAGCCTATGCCTTAGTTCATTCACTCTCTTGAGCTGAATGTGTGGAAAAGGGTTGTAACACCCCGGAAATTCTATGACTTAAGTTAGAGCCTCACCTTATAAATAATGACTTAAAAATAGTTAAAGTGATGTTTCTAAACCTAAATTAATGCAATTGACTTGGTTTGGAAGTGTAAAGGTCTAAACGCCAAGAAACGACCAAGACGTCCGGAAACTAGAGAAAAATGTGTTCTAGTGTGTCCTTAGGTTTTGGGCAGGTTGAGGAGTGTCGTATGATGGTATAATCTTGTAAAAAGGTTTTAATTATGTAAATATATGTTTATAGGGTCAAAACGTTTGAATACAACACCCCGGAGCCACCCTAAGGGGACCCGAGGAGGACCCCAACCTTTGCCAAGCAAGCTGCCAAGGCAGCTTGGAAAATGCACTTGGAGGGAATAGGTGCACGTCGCGCACTTGTTCCCCCAAGGAGAAAAAATTTAGTACGCGATGCGGTCGTATCACGGACTCTACTGTCTCAAAATTTAATTCCAAATATCTTCAGGGAAAAACCCCGCGTCGCGGACTTGTTCCGCGATGAAAATGTAGAAATTCAGAAATCCACTTTTATTTCATTGAAGAGTCCAACTAAGTGAGGGGTATTTAGGGTACTTTAGGGGACGTGTATATAATGATTTTAAGTCTATTTACCTCACTTTTATTACTCAAAGACAAAACCCCAAAGATCAAAACTTAAAGTTCCTACTTCTCTCTACTCTCTCTCTTCTCAAGAATTCCATTGAAGAAGATTGGAGATTCAAGAAGAATACCAACTCTCCATTCAATTCGGATTTTCGTGGTTAATTCATCAATAAGGCATGGTTGCTTATCACTCATGGGATTCCTTTCCCCAAGAGGCCCCTTCAAGATGAATTTCAGAATCTCCAATTTCTAGGTTTCAATCCAAAAACGTGGGTCTTCTTTCTAAAGTGAAATTGATGTTATAAACTGTATTTGATTGATGTTATATGAACAATTATGGATGAATTTATGTTTTATTGGTGGTTTATTGAATAATTCCCCATGAGACCCATGTTTCTCCTTCTTTTCCTAATTCTAACCCTAGTTTTTGTTGGTTATTAATTGAAGGCTATGAATTGAATGTGATGTTATGTAATTCATGTTTGTATGATGATTCTACCCTAGGCTATGTATAATTTCTATGAAATTAGGGTTGAGTCTTTGAATGAAACATTGAAGGCTATGAAGGGAATATGTCAATTGCTTATATTGATTTTGATTATGTTATTACTTCATGGATTACCTTGTATTATGTATTGTTTGGTAATTAAAGTACGAATGTCCCATGAAGGGCAAAAAGGAATGAAGTTGGTTCTTCTTTGAACTCAAGTATGAAAGGTAAATTACTTAGATTGTAATGATGATATACCTAATGTGTTGTTGTGGTGTTGATGACCTAGTTTCCTCATCCTTAGTCCTCTACACTTGAATTACCTATGAAGTATGTATGTATGTTATGGTATGATTGCTATATGATTGAAAGGGAGTTATCATGATTATAGTGTAATGTAAAGTGAAAGGTTTACTCACTTGCTAAGTGTTTCTAAAGTGAAAGGATTGTTACTCACTTATGTACACATATAAGCTATTATGGTAAGTTGTTTACATAAGAGTCTAGTAAAGGCTAATGTGAACTTATGTGATGACTAAAGATGATTACAAAAGGGAATTAGATGCTTAGCACCGAAAGGGCATGTAAATGATATACGGGTCTCACGTTTAGTATGTCCGGCTCCCCACATGGGTTTCCTCACTTTTAGCATGTCCGGATTACCCACGGTATGTGTTGTCTCATGAGATGGAAACCCCCACATTTAGTAAGTTAGGGTTTCTAGAAGCAATCGTCTTGACCCTTAACTATGTGCCATCATAGGACTTTAGCTTAGTGGATCCATCTAGATAGCTATGTACGAATGGTTACACCTTAGGCAAGTGTTAACCCTCTCTTTTCGGTGTGGGAGTAGAACACCGGATTCGATGTAGCTCTCATGGTTTATGTCGATTATTGAAATATTTCCCTAATGTAGAAGTAAATGAAGGCATGAAAGGTGTGAACTCTTTCCAGGGCTTTCTTAAGGGTTTCTACGTAGTGTAATGGAGGGTATGGGACTTCTCTTGCACATTGCACTTGTGGGATCCTAAGAGATGGTTGTAGTAGTGTTCTGTTATGATTATGATGATTATGACTTATGTATGTTGAAGCTATGTTATGTATGATCATTATGAATATTGTAAGTTATGATGAAATATGACCTTATGAATGTATGCATGAAGTAGGTTGCTTAATGTGATACTTGGCTTTGAATAGGGTTATCGCGTTCTATTCTCTGCATTGCACTAGTATTGCTTGGGTTGTCTACATGTTGGGATTATATTATGTTGGTTTCAACTATGATGCTTATTTTGTGTGCATATTGTATTTACTTGGTAAAAAGCATGTTTTGACTAAATGTCCTTTTATCCATGTTGCAATGGTTTTTATGCATAGTGGCTATACTTAGTACGCGTATTGTACTAATCCATATTTTCTCCCTTTTTCCCCAAACATTTAGGTTCGGGCCGTTGAGGATTTAAGCTTACTTCTCTAGACACTTGGAGTTGCTTCCCCAAGTTGCTGAGTCCACAAGTTCGAGGACAAGACCCTATGATCTAGCTTCTAGGTTTAGTTCTTTGCTTATACTGGAAGACATTGTTGTACTTTCCTATTTCAAGACTTCTTATTGATGTAAGGGCTAAGTCCCATTTTCGATACTTCTATATCTAGATGGTACATTGTGACGAAGTTAGATTCTATTTTTCATATATGAAGTGAAGTTGAACTTCCAAAGTAAAAGTTTTACATTTTCCGTGATTTTATTCTATGATACATGCTATGATGAATGCTAAGGGCTTGTATAAGACCTCTTCGACGTCGAATACGCCGGTAACGACTAGGGGGTGCTCTCGGGTCGTTACAAGGGTTTAGGATTCACTCTCTCGACCTGAACCCATGACAACCCAATACCTATAGAACATCAATCAAGAATCTTGGTTTTAAAACCTCTCTCTCGAGCAAGCCAAAAACATGAAGGTAGAACTGCATTTGCAACTACAATCCTTTAATTTTAACCACAATTAATGATTGAAATCACTTCTAAACAATATTTAAACTAACAATTAGCAATACTCATAAGTTAAATTAGTCCATAATCACATAATCAGACCCCAAGAATTGTGATTTTAGCTAGACATCATAAAAAGATAAAAATCATTACAAAAATGTATTTCCATCAACTGGGTAAGATTAATTTCATCTTTACGATGGTCCAAATTGAAGAATCTCAAAGACCCACTTCCAATTTATCAAAAATGGAAAACTTCGATTCTTCAAAACTAAGGAAAACTTCTCTCAATACTTACAGTTAAAACTCATGATTCAAAAACTGATTGAAAGTATGATAAAAGATAGATATCATCCTAAACTAGATGCTTAAAAATGAATTTATAGTCACCAAAATTATGCTGTGAAGGGCCATTCAGCGCAGTAAGTCGGGCTCAACGATCAGCTCGACGATTCTTCCTTTGGTAAGTTCCATCGCCTTTTTTCTTTGGCTTTCAACATCCTCAAGTTCTATAACTTTGGGTGATACAAAACTGCATCGCAGAACCACTCGGCGACATGCCGACTGCTCCTTTCTCCCACCAAATTGATTTTCTTCTTCAGGGATTGGCACACTTTAACTTTAGGTGGTCATGATGCCATTCGGCGACTCGCCAAAGGGACTCGGCGATCACTAGGCCTTCATTTCTTCGTTCTTTCAACTTGCTTCATTGCTTTTTGCAAATTAGGGTCCATTCTTTGTTACTCAATCCAAATACCTGCAAATGAAGGATTTTACATCAGTTATTGGCACAAAATAAGCATTTGAGGATGCTAAATCTATCCAAATGAAGCCCTAAATGAGTCCAAATCTCGGACTCATCAACACCCCTAACTTAAACTTTTGCTTATCCTCAAGTAAAACTCTAGTTCAGCAGTTCAAAAAGGATGTCTCAAACAGTGATACACAAGACTCAATCATGAATGCACACAAAAAGAGTTAACTTATTCATGCAAGGATCAATTGTGCACTCAAAGATTCAAGTTGTGACTCACCATTATCAAAGATTCTCAAGTTCACAATACTTTCTTCAAATGCAAGTTCATGCTCACCAAAGGTACTCAAATGCCCTCACACAAAGAATGATTCTATATTCACATACAATGGTTCAACACTTTATAGTTCCAGAATCACAAAGAACTCTCATACTCACAAAGATGAACACATGCATGACTTTACCCATAGGTTTGCCCTTATTTTCCAACCAACACTTGCTTCAGCTAGCTCAATATAAAAAAGGTGTATTCTAGGCTTGTAATTGGGCTGAGTGTATTTAGGCTTAGTGACTCCTATCCTCATGAAATGTGGTTTAAACAACTCTTTCTTTCCTTTTCTTCAGCATTCTCATTCATGCTCAAAAGTCTGCCCATTGTTCACTTTCCATGGAATATCGGTCACCCCGCTTCTTTTGCACTTTCACACTTTATTTCAAACTTCTTCATTCTTGTTCTTTTTTATTTTTCCTTTCTTTTTTTCTTTTTTTTGTATGAAGGGTTTCCATCTTTCTCAAAACCATGGGTCAAAGGAGACTTTTTTGCACTTCTTGATTTACCTTCTCATTTCACCACACCACCAACTTAAGCTTTTGGCCTATGTTGGCAATTCAAAGAAATCACATCTCATGAGGATTAAGGGTGAAGGGATAAAGAAAGGTCACAATTTCATCAAGTTTTTACCACAAAAAGGTATGGCTCAACAGGTGCTCAAACAAAGTTCACACACTCACAAGGTAGGCCAAAAAAAAGGTATAAAGTCAAATTGTTTCACTCTTTAAAATTGTTGCCTAAGATCATTTCAACATCTTGCATAACTTAGTTAACCGGACCAATAGGGTAAATTCTAGGTGTGATCATACATGGTTCACGGTAAGCTCATCACAAAAGGCATTGACACCAATCTCAAACAAGACTCCACATTTTTGTTAGTGTGCAACGTTCATCACAAGAGACTCAATTTGATAACTGGCTAGTCACAACGAGATTCAGGAAGTTAACATATTATCTATGCATCTTCATTTGGCCTCATCGTAGCTGCACACTCATTTTTTTCGATTATGAGCATTATTCCAATCATCGGTATGGATCAAGACTGGAACACCCCGTATTCTACGTGTACTAGTTTTATTTACATGATACTTATAACTTTCCTTGTGGTATAGTTATGGACTCGGTTTCCTATGCCACTAATGATAATAAAATAGGTTTAAAGCAAACTACCCGTAGATTTTGATGCGACCCAATTAAGTTGATGTCGATGGAAGTAGTTAAACTTGAGATCATAAGGTGGTATTTGAGTCTAAAGTTTAAAGTGACATATTGTATACAAGTTTTAAGTTAAGTTAAAGGTATTAAGGTCTAGAAATGGAATAAAATATTGAGGTGCTTGCTTGACTTAACTAAGCTAGTAGGTGAAAAGTAGGTGTGTCACCTACTTTGACTTACTGGACAGCCTAAATGACCAAGTAGGTGCATCACCTACTTCGACTTATTTACCATCCCAAAGGACCAAGTAGGTGCATCGCCTACTAAGACTCTTTTGACCATGTTATTGGGCCAAGTATACTACAACCTACTTGCATTAATTTTCCCCAAGTTGAGTAGAAGAATAAGGGGAAAATGGACGGCCAAGGCCCAATGTTCTTAAGTCCAAAAATGCCCAAGTGAAAAGTCCAAGTAGGTGGATCACCTACTTAACAAATTATGGCCCAAAATGAGTGAGAAAGACGGCCAAAGCATGTCCCTTTAAAAGGGATTCATATCAGCTTTTCCAACTATTTTTACTTTGACAAAAAAATCTGATTTCTAGAGATTTCTCTTTTCTCTCTCTTAGCTTCATACAACAACCATTAAATACCATTAAGATTCTTGAATATTAAAGTGTTCAATCTATTGGAAGGTATAAATTAAGATAATTTAAGGAGGACAACAATCACCTTGAAGAATCCAAGTCTTAGCAAGTTGTAGTTTTGTCCAGCAAGGTAAGCTACTACAATTTTCTCCCACTTGTTCTTGAGTTAATTAGGACATGTAGTATGTGTTAGTGAGTTGGAATTTGTTCTTTTTACATGGTGTAATATTTGGGAGGATGTTCTGGTGATTAGTGCATGGGACAGCCATGAAGGGGAGTCCTCTTTAAATTCAGTTATGAGCCTGTTTGAGCACTTTAAAAGTAATGTTAGCTCTTCAAGTGCTGGTGATCAAAAACCAAGATTCATATTTCTTCTGTTGCATTATTATGTTTTAGGATTGTTTTATTTATGTTATGATAAGGTCTATGACTGGATGTGTGGGGAAGTTATGGAGACGTTAAAGTACTTAAACATTGCAGGGTGAATTGGGGAGGACCTGATACAAAAGTTGTACAATATATAGTCGTGATTTAAGGGTTTGGAAGGAAAGAAAACATTGGCTAGATAAATTGGATGCTTACTGCTTGGTTACTATTTTTGGTGAGATCAAGTAGCTCAAATTGATTCATTAGCTACTAATACTAGTCTTACAACTTATTATATTGTAGATTAGTAATCTGAAGATAAGGAGCTTAAGTCATACTTTTTGAATTGTATAGCAAGGTATGTAAGCCTATTTGATTTCCTATTTCTTTGGCATGAAACCAACACTTAGAAAGTAAGCTTTCTAAGTGCCCTTGGTAGTGATTGATCCATAGTTACAGTTCCTACTTCCTAGAGCATTAAAAAGAGTACTATAATATGAGTTTATTACTAAATGTACGTGCTTACTCTACCAAATATTAGCATGCAAGGTTTAAATTTGTTTCATTGTCAAAGTACCCTTGGCACGTATGGCACGTATGGCACGTATTCCCCTTATATAAATAAAAAATATCTTAGATTACACATGATACATATGCTTATATGTTGGATATACAATATGCCCATATCTTGCCAACTTGCTTCAATTTTATGTTCCATCATATGTGCCATCTTTTCACATGCTAATATCTTCCTTTTATTGGTTATTAGTCCAGTGTGTTAGATTATAATGTTACCTCAAAAGATCCCTACTTGCTTTATTGTATATGTTATATGTACTTACTTGGAATATGTATCAGTCCTTAAGTTGAATCTGCCCACATTCTCCCTTGGTTCCACGTTCATGTATACCTTGTATTTATATTAGTTAGTGATTATTTGGCTATCATATAGAGTTCCAATCTCTTGGATGAATGTTAAATATCTTCACTTGATATGGCTTGCATTTGAGATGTCAAAATGCTTACTAAGTCATATAAGCTCCTAAGTAATATATTGGTGTCACATTTTCTTCCCATGTCATTGTCCTTATCATAAGTCTATATTCATATGTCTTCTACTACTGGTCCATAGCTCCAAATCTCAACAATGACTATGACAACCAAAATAGAAATGTCAAAAGAGTTATGATCATCAAAAGAATAATCTCAAAAGAGTTATGAAGATAAAAAACAACAATCTCAAAGATAAATATTTTAAGTGAAGTTATCGGTATAATTATGGGTAGCAGTCCAGGGGAAAATGCCTAGCATGGGTCGATCCCAATTGCTATAAAAGGGTGGAAGCCCATAGAAAATGCCTAGCATGGGTCTATACCAATAGGTATAGAAGGGTGGTAGCCCAGGGTCAAAAGACTAGTATGGGCCGATCCCAATTGGGATGGAAGGGTGGTAGCTCAGTGGTGAAAGCCTAGCATGGGCCGATCACAATTTGTGGAATTATGAGGACATCATCCCAGGGGTTAAAATGCCTAGCATGGGTCATCCTCTTTCACCGTTGATCATCTAGTCATTTTGACCATATGTCTTATAAATATTATAATGGACAGAAAAGTATAGAAAAGAATGTAACATACACGATTCCACAAGTATAAGCAAAGGTGGTCTCTAATCTTTATCTATTGGTATTTGGTTTCACTTAAGCTCTCATTTTACATATGGTTGTATTATGCCTTACATATTCAGTACATTCTTTTGTACCGACGTCTTTTATTGGGGACACTACATTTCATGCTGCAGGTATAGGTACTAAACTAGTAGATCTCCCCAATAAAAGAACATGATACTCAGCGGTTGTTGGTGAGCTCCAGGTTGATTTGGGGTTTTACCGAGTCTTTATTATGCATATTTTCATACTGGTTCAGTCATGGATTCTAGTAGAGGCTTTGTAGACATTGTAAAGCTATCATTTGTATTCATAGTTTCACTTGTCACATGTATCAGTTCAGCTAGTCAACATTTGTTGTATATGAAGCTTCTCATCAGTAAATCTATATGCATAGTAGTTTACTTTCTCATCATAGGTCACTTGTAAAGCATGTGTTCATATGGTACTTGTCCGCCTCACCTAGGGTTGGGGTGTGATAAAAGTGGTATTAGAGCAGTTCGTCCTAGGGAGTCTACAAAGTTGTGTCTAGTAGAGCCTTACTTATGAATGTGTTGTGCGCCACATTTATATTTAGGGGCTTCTTGGACATTTAAGAAATGTTACCTTCCTTCATAAACGAGATCGTGCGATAGAGAAAAGTTAAGAAGTCAATTTCCATTTGCACCTGATCATGCTATTGATATTATGCTTACTATGGTTAAGGTTAATGTCAACATGCAACCTACAGAAAAGGATTTGAAGTTATCAAATTAATAGTAGATTGAGCTAATTTTATTTTACCGTCCCACTCAACAATGTATATAAAGGCTTTTATGTTATTTGCATTTAGAGTTGCATTTGTACCATTTGTATCACGGTTGTTCAATTGAGAAAGATATAGTATGGTTATCCATATGCTTAAAAAAAGATGGGTTACCTAGTTACATATAGGAGTTGTAACATTTCCAAGCACATTTTCTTAGGAGGAAGTAACCAACTCTTGAGTTCTATATTTCCTCCATATTTATAGGATCTATTCTGATAGAGGACACTAGTTCTTAATCTATGCTATACATAGAATTTTCGGCGTTACACATGTACTCGAAATTGATGTTGTTGAACTAGTTTATTTTAGTTGGAAGAAGGCTGTGGCACAATCTAATAGCTAAATGTATCAGTGCAAGAGTGTTACTAGAGATACCCCTAATTGGATGAAAAGGCCCAAATTCTAATCATATATCATCCCAAATATGTTAATAGTTGGTTTTTTATATGGTATGTGTCAACCACCCCGAATAAGTACTAATAACATTTGTATTCTTTTTATGGTTATAGAACTTAGGTATAAGTGTGCCAATTGCTAAAATGATATATGTATGGTAGTTTCTACTATGATCTATGTGTTGGCTATAGAGGATTAGTATTTTACTAAAGGTTAAGGTTAACAAAAGGAATATTGACTGGGTAGACCTAAGTTGTGATTAGTCGGTTGTATATAGTGGGATTAGAGTAGATGAAGCTACTAGTTTTAATTAAAAGGTACTTGTAGATAGGAAGCATGTGAGAATGAAGCATGAATTACGTGGGCCGAATATGTACGTAGAGCTTCTAGTTATAAAGAGTTGGGATATGTCAAATTCCCTAAACATAGGAATAGGGTTGATATGAGGATGTTATAGAGGAGTGTGATAGGTAGTTATTGCTAAGTGTATGAGGCAAGAAAATGGTATCAACTTTATAACCTGAATGAGTTATAATGGCACACCTGGGAAAAACTATGCGAACCTTTGTTAGACAGAGAAGTCAATTTAGTATTGATTCAAGTCTTGATAACAACAAGAAAAAAGAGGTGAATAGAAAGGTTACCTAGATGGAATATGCATGGTCCTAGTTCATCCACACTATTAGAACAAAGGAAAAGTAGAGCATTATACACATGTATAGACTTCTATCAAATTGGAATAGAGCTACTACAGGGTTTATTTAATATATGCGTGCAGTAATTCATCAATCATGGTCTAGTTAATGGAGAGGAATAGTTTATCATATGCTTGTTGCTCTTATTTGCTATCTTGCATGGGAAAAGAATCGGAGCACCCTCACTTTTTATAAAAAAGAGGAAATCTATTAGTATATCCAGACCTGTCTAGTTAAGCCCAAAGTGGCTAACTCTAAGACGTTATGAATCATGATATAACTTTATTGGTATCTGACACTTACATGTTATTAGAGTTCATGTTTTATGGTGCGCTCAAGCTTCACTATTTATTTTCCATTTGGACCTTCAGAGGGCACCAGGCATTGAGCATGATATAACACAAGCTAGTAATGAAGGCAAAGTTGACCTCGGCCTTCTACTCTAAAAGATGAACTATTGAGGATTTTCTTTTTCTATCTTGACTGTAGTATTTATATTGACCTAGATGGAAGCCAAGTCCCAATAACAGAACACCTATCAGAAATCTTGGGAGATTGAAGAGAGTAGATGGGGAAATCAAATGTATATGTTTTGAGGTGAGTACGAAGTATGGGAAGAACTATCCAGCCCGTGACTTAACGCTTAAGACAATGTGTTTGCCTTTATTATGGTAGAGTGGTTCTATAGGATATCTCGTAGTTTCCAAATATGGTTTGTTATATAATTATACATGCTGCATGTTCTATAACTTATTTATTTGTATCTCATTTTACCTTTATGGATTACCTTCTCACAGGTTACCTAATGTCATAGAATGCTTGCACGTAAGTGTTATCCACTTCGGAGCACCCTTGTGTATTGCTATATGTTTTCGTAGGACCTTTTCCCTATATGTTATTTATTGCACTGACTACTTTCCTCATGTCACTTGTCCACATTGTGTGGGTACTGTAGGCTAATTGATCATATGACCATTTCTATATATTTTACATGCCTCATAGCCTACTTGGTTAAACATTACATGCCTTATAGCTTTTCTGGCCATGTGTCTTACTTGCTCATATTTCATATGTGTACTCATTGATATGTTAGTCCACCTATCCATGCGATATAACGCACTTGCTCAATGTGATTTGTGTTACGTAGTTCATATTCTTTTATGTCTACATGTCCGATAGTCTACTTGCATACATATTATATAATTTGTAGTTTTAGTACTCGTTTATTAGGTATTTGATGTTTGAAGGGAAGCATGAACACTACTTCACAAAAAGGAATGAAAATGCTGAAAAGAACAAAGAAAATGAAGGCCTGAGTGTAAGACCCCGGAAATTCTATGACCTAAGTTAGAGCCTCACCTTATGAATAATGACTTAAAAATAGTTAAAATGAGGTTTCTAAACCTAATTTAATGTAATTGACTTAGTTTGGAAGAGTAAAAGTCTAAACGTCAAGAAACGACCAAGACGTCCAGAAACTAGAGAAGAATATGTCCTAGTGTGTCCTTAGGTTTTGGGATGGTTTAGGAGTGTCGTATGATGGTTTAATCTTGTAAAAAGGTTTCATTTAAGTAAATATATGTTTATAGGGTCAAAACGTTCGAATACGATTCCCTGGGACCACCCTAAGGGGCCCCAAGGAGGATCCCAACCTTGGCCAAGCAAGCTGCCAAGCAAGCTTGCAAAATGCACTTGGAGGGAATAGGTGCGCGTCGCGAACTTGCTCCCCCAAGGAGCAAAAAGTCAATTTGCGACGCAGTCGTGTCGTGGACTGTACTGTCTCAAAATTTAATTCCAAATATCTTCTGGGAACAGCTCCGCGTCGCGGACTTGTTCCGCGATGAAAATTCAGAAATTCAGAAATCAACTTTTACTCCACTAAAGAGTCCAACTAAGTAAGGGGTATTTTAGGTACTTTAGGGGACGTGTATATAATGACTTTTAAGTCAATTTACCTCACTTTTATCACTAAAACACAAAACCCCAAAGATCTAAACCTAAAGTTCCTCCTTCTCTCTACTCTCTCTCTTCCCAAGAACTCCATTGAAGAATATTGGAGCTTCAAGAAGAAGACCAACTCCACAAGGTTTCAACTAGGATTTTCGTGGTTGATTCGTCAATAAGGTATGGTTTCTTATCACTCTTGGGATTCCTTTCCCTAAGAGGCCCCTCCAAGATGAATTTCATAATCTCCAAATACTAGGTTATAATAAAAAAACGTGGGTCTTCTTTCTAAAGAGAAATTGATGTTATAAACTGACTTTGATTGATGTTACATGAACAATTATAGATGAATTTATGTTGTATTGGTGGTTTCTTGAAGAATTCCCTTCTTCTTTTCCAAATTCTAACCTTAGTTTGTGTTGGACATTAATTGAAGGCTATGAATTGAATGTGATGTTATGTAATTCATGTTTGTATGATGATTCTACCCTACGTTATGTTTACCTAATGTGTTGTTGTGGTGTTGATGGCCTAGTTTCCTCATCCTTTACCCTTCACAAATTGAATTAGCTATGAAATATGTATGTATGTTATGGTATGATTATTATATGATTGAAAGGTAGTTCTCATGATTATAATGTAAGGTAAAGTGAAAGTTTTACTCACTTGCTAAGTGTTTCTAAGTGAAAGGATTGTTACTCACTTATGAACACATATTGAGCTATTATGGTAGGATGTTTACATAAGAGTCTAGTTAAGGCTAATGTGAACTTATATGATGACTAAAGATGATTAATAAAGGGAATTAGATGCTTAGCACCGAAAGGGCATGTAATTGAGATGGGGGTCTCACGTTTAGTAAGTCCGACTCCCTACATGGGTTTCCTCACGTTTAGCAAGTCCGACTCCCTACATGGGTTTCCTCACGTTTAGCAAGTCCGGATTACCCACGGTATGTGTTGTCTCATGAGATGGAAACCCCCATGTTTAGTAAGTTAGGGTTTTCTAGAAGCAATCTCTTTGACCCTTAACTATGTGCCCACATAGGATTTTAGCTTAGTGGATCCACCTAGATAGCTATGTATGAATGGTTACACCTTAGGCAAGTGTTAACCCTCTCTTTTCGGTGTGGGAGTAGAACACTGGATTCCATGTTGCTCTCATGGTCTATGTCGGTAATTACGATATTTCCGTAATGTAAAAGTAAATGAAGGTATGAAAGGTGTGAACTCTTACTAGGGCTTTCTTAAGGGTTTCTACATAGTGTAAGGGAGGGTATGGTACTTCTCTTGCACATTGCACTTGTGAGATCCTCAGAGATGCTTGTAGTAGTGTTCTCTTATAATTATGATGATTATGACTTATGTATGTTGAAGCTATGTTATGTATGATCATTATTAATATGGTAAGTTATGATGAAATATGATCTTATGAATGCTTACATGAAGTAGGTTGCTTAATGTGATACTTGGCTTTGAATATGATTATGGGGTTCTATTCTTTGCATCGCACAAGTATTGCTTGGGTTGTCTATATGTTGGGATGATATTGCGTTGGTTTGGACTATGATGATTACTTTATGTGCATAATGGATTTACTTGGTAAAAAGCATGTTTTGAATAAAATATCCTTTTATGCATGTTTCAATGGTTTTTATGCATAGTAGCCATACTTAGTACGTGTGTTGTACTAACCCATATTTTCTCCCTTTTTCCCCAACATTTAGGTTCGGGCCGTTGAAGATTCAAGCTTACTTCTCAAGACACTTGGAGTTGCTTCCCCAAGTTGGTGAGTCCTCAAGTCCGAGGACAAGACCCTATGATC
>JAJOOS010080191.1:0-30159 GCA_029582725.1 Solanum chiquidenum | reverse complement strand
TCTTTCTCTAATTTTGACAAAGGTAAAATCATGACTTTAGCAAAGTGTTATCCAAGTGAGTTTGATGATGGAAAAATTTGAGATTTGAGCTATCAACTTGATACTTTCATTATTCATATGCGAAGTGATAATCCCAAGTTCTCCAACTTGCAAGGAATTCGTGATTTGGCGAAGGAATTGGTTGAAGCAAATCTTGCGGAGACTTATTCACTTGTTTATTTACTTGTAAAGTTGACTTTGATTTTATCTGTTGCTACGGCAATTGTGGAGAGAGCATTTTCGTCAATGAAGCACATAAAAAATGAAGTGCGGAATAGTATTGGTAATCAAAATTTAAATGATTGTCTAGTGTGTTACATAGAGCGTGATGTATTTATAAATGTTAGTAATGATGTCATTATCGATCGTTTTCAGAATATGAAAATTCATCGAGGACAATTGTAAATGAATGATGAATTTTTATAATATTAGTAAATAGTAATATTATTGAAAGTTTTAAATTTGTTAACTTCATGCTTTTAGTGTGGAGTGTGGATTTGTAATATCTTATTATTTATATTTTATTGATTGATTTATGATATATATCGAAAAGATGAATAATTTAATCAAATATAAAATTAATTTAATCAATAAGTTTATTTGGCACCCACGGACTCTAAATCCTGGATCCGCCACTGTTCAAGCTCATGAGATGCATAGAAAAGGTAAGGGTCTCATTCTCAAGGGAGAACACATGAGGGAAAATCTGACTGATGATGTTGATCAAGAGAGTGTCTGCCTTATGCATAAAGCTGACCACATGGAAGTAAACGACAAACAGAGGGATCATGTCCGCCCCAAGATAAGCAGAAGAGAAGCTTTTTTCCAGGCAGTGAAGAAGGATCTGGCAGCATGGGAAAATTCCGTAAGTGATTCAGATGATTCTGAACACTCAGATGATGCTTTCATGGAAAAGTCAGATGAGAAAGATGTTGATGAAAAGGTAACTCTATCAGATTTCAAGAAAAACTTGAATACCTTTTCTACTACTAAATTGAGAAAGCTAGTTGTTGTATTAATTGACAACTAAGAAAGATCTCGTGAACAATAGCCTAAACATCTCTCAAGATGGAAAAATTGCTTTAGTTTCCCAAATATATGATATTGAAAGTCAAATGGTTGTTCTAGAAGCTGAAAATCTAGAACTGAAGGAAAAGATAAAAGGGGCAACTACTATAGTTTTTAAAAGAAAGAACGAGGCCAACAACATGTCGTTGGAGCTTGAAAATAAGCTGCACAATGCTGAAATGAAGATGAAATTGGCTCTGGAGAGAAATCTTGTGCTGGATAGGGATCTGGTCCGTGTAAAAGAGGAACTAGAAAAATCCCTCAAATGGACCAATTCCTCTAAGATACTTACAAATCTGATTGGTCAAGGCAACAACAGTAGAAGAGGGCTGGGTTGTGACAAGATAGATTCCTCATACAATCCTCACAACAAATCTGTTTTTCATGCTGATGATCTGTTGTCGTGCATTGTGGTCAAGATGGACATCTTTAGAGAGATTGTCCTGTGTTGAAAAAGTATGGAGGAAGTTCGTCAAACTATTACAAACCACGAAATAGACTGAAGAAGGGACCTGGTCTTGCGTATGGTCCCAAGTTGAAGAAAGCCAGTCTGCCTCACTGGACAAAAGATTTTCTTATCACTTCGTTATCTGCTTATTGAGAACTCCATCTCAAATGGGTTTCCAAGGCTAACAAGTGATATGGTATTCTTGTGAGAAGAAGTAGCAGCAGTCAGTGTTGGTTCATGAATAGCGGATGCTCAAGGCACGTGACTGGGAAACTGAAAACTTCTTCTCTCTCAAGGCACTTCAAAGTGGAGGTGTCTCATTTGGCGATGGCAGAAAAGGTATGTTTTTTTGTGAAGGCATGATTGGAAAATCTATGGAACACACTATTGAGAATGTGTACTATATCAATGGTTGAAGTACAATCTTCTAAGTGTTTCATAGATTTGTGATAAATGAAATAAAGTTAAGTTCTTATCGGAAAGAATATGTAGCCACAAACTTGCTCTCTCGAGTGATCATCTTGATAGAAAAGAGATGCAAGAACATGTGTATTGCTGATCTGATTGTTGTTCATTGAGACAGTCTCACTTGCCATAGTGGTCAAAGTGCGAATGCTGAGGTATGACATGAGAGACGTGCTCTTGTGAATGTTTCTCTACTGCACAAACTTGTGTCAAGGGACCTGGTCCTCGATCTGGTCAAAATAAAATTTGGAGATGACAAAGTTTGTGATGCTTGTGTTAACGAGAAGCAGATCAGACCATTCTTCAGGTGGAATAAGCAGGCTTTTAATCTTTCAAAGAACTTCAGGCTGAAGTGGTGAGTACTACATGTTTGTGTGACCAAAATGATGATATTGAGATGTTTCATCTCAAGGGTGATGAAAGAATATTTGTGGGATATTCTTCCTCTAGCAAGGCTTATCTGGTGTATAAACAATGTGTGCATGGAAAAAGATGTTCATGTGATTTTTGATGAATCTTGAAGAATTGAGAAGTAGGTTGCAAAACAAAAAAAAGATTTTGAGATGGAAGAGATGTTTCAGATTCAGAGAGACTATCTAAACAATGAGTTTGGTGAAGAACATCTTCTTCATGAATCCAGTAACTCCAAAGAAGCTGATGCAGATGATGAACCTGATGAGGGACCTGGTCCTGTAGATAGTGCTGAACAAAGATGATGCAGTTCAAACTGATAATGTGAATTCTGAAGGTGAGAATGAAGAAGCTGATCAAGCTCAGTTTGAAAGAAACAAAGTACACTCGATTCCCCAACAAGCTGATAGGTTGTCCAAGTTCCTTTCAACAATGGTTTCAAAAGTGGTAAAATTGACAGAACCCTCTTTTTGAAATCATAAGGAAATGAATTATTGCTCCTTCAAGTGTATATCGATAATGCCATCTTTAGAGCAATCTTTGATTTGTTGTGTGAAGAGTTTGTTGCACTCATGAATAATGAGTTTTGAAGTGAACAAAATGGAAGAATTAAATTTCTTCTTGGAGCTGTAGATCAAGAAAACCTATGAAGGTATCCTCCGGTGTCAAGAAAAGTACATCAATGAGCTGCTCAAATGGCTTAACATGCTTGAAGTTAAGACAATGTTAAAGAAAGGTAATGTTATAATGAAGTTTTGCAAACTGGAAGATCAAGTGGCTGACTTATTCACTGAAGCCCTAAGCAAGGACTAGTTGTATACTCTCATAGGAACTTAGCTATAGAGAAGAAGATCGCACAGCATTCAAGGCAATTGATGTCTGATCAAAGACAGGGATCTGGTACCAGTTCAGAGAAGCTGCTGAAAAAGTTTCATGATATGGATGCCTAGATAATTCACACTCTCATGGGCACTAACTTGAAGTTGGATGTTGATGAACCTGGTTCAAAGATTACATTCTTGTACAAAGGAATCACATTTGAAGGCTGCTGAGAGAATCTTGAGACATTTGCAGAAGACAGGGGACCCAGTCCTATTCTGTCCATCAGAAGACTTTCTGATTTAGAGGAACATGTGATGCTGATTATGTTGGGTATCAAGTTGATGGAAAGAGTACCTCAGAAGTGATTTATGTTAAAGACTGAACTCTCATTCGTGGGGAACTAAAAGGCAAGATTCAGTTGCTCTTTCAACAACTGAAGTAGAGGTAGAGATGTGCTCAACTCTTGTGGATCAAGCAGCAACCTAAAGCTCTTAAAAATTTGGCTGAAACAATCAAACTGATGATGGAAATGCTAAAACTTTCTTGAATGGATCCTGCCTGACGCAATCAACTCTCTCATGACTATGCAAAGGAAGCAGGTATCCTTGTTTTTCAGTTATGTATGTTTTAGCAAATTCAGTTTCATACCTTTTGTAGGTATACACACATGGAAAAAGGGCTAAAGGAAAAGGGAGGTCAGGGCAGATCTAGGCAATCACATTCAAACTACAGAGAGGGACCTGGTCCTTTCTAGAAGGTTAGCACTCTTAACATTGCATTTTGAATTATGCATGAGAACTGTTGCAATTGCCACATGTCTGTCATTCAGGAATCTGACCATTGTCCCATCTTTTGAATACCAAAATGACACTTTCTGACACATAATACACCTTTTTCACCTCCTTTATACTCCATATTACTTTTCAAATCCTCTTCCAAAATCTGAAAATTTTAAAATTCTCTTTCCTTTTCTCTCAAAAACACTTCAAAGGGTAAATTTTTTTGTTCCTACTGGAGATTTTTATGATGAAGATGTTTTAAGTATGAAGAAGGACCAGGTCCACCAAGCAAAAGGAAGGTGTGGAAATGATGATGTTCAAAAGGGGAAAGTTGATATTCTGAGAACTCAAGTATTCTGAATAGGAGGGTGTCTGATTCAAAAAAAATATAAAATGAAATTCTCTTTTTTGTTCCTCAATTATTGATCTATTCATCTCGAAAGCCTTGAGTAAGTTTGATTTTATCAATCTTTTTGTTATGTGAAACTCAGGCTAGTGTTGGAAGCTATGAAAGTTGATCTTGCTAACAGAAATACTGAAATGGTTTGCCTAAAGGCTCAGCTTCTGAAACAGCACTATCAGAGGGATCAGGTTGGAAAAAAAAACTTGCAGCCTTGAAGGTTCAACATGAAACCTGGGCAGCAAAGCATGCTGAACTTTAAGAGAGATTCTGAAAAATCATGCTAAGGGATATGATCTTCTAACTCAATTCTTTCAATCCCTTGCTTCTAAGTCATCCACTCTCTTCTTAAACTCCCGTGTCAGTCCTCCTTATTTTTTATCGGAACTCAGTGGGCATTGTTTTGGTTCTCATTCGTAATAATATGTGCAATGCTTTTATTGCTGATCTTTTGTGTATGAATGAAAAATGTCCTGATTCAACTGACTTGTCCATTACTTTATGCATTTTTTTTACTCATGCTCAATGTTGCCCAAGTGGCCATGAATTTGCTTGAACTGCATTTCTGTCAACTTGGTTTACTATTTTCACACTTTTTTATGATGTCAAAAGGGGGGAAATTGTTAAGGTATGAGATCAATGATAAGGGCTACTGTGAAAAGGACATGGTCATGTCGATAGGGGGAATGAAATGTGAGTTCAAGAGGACATGGGCATGCTGATAGGGGGAAGAGGTTGAAAAAGTTTGTCATCATCAAAAAGGGGAAAAATGTTATTTGGTGTTAATGTGAAGTTTTGATGATTTGACAAACTTCGGGAAATGATGCAAAAATGTGAAAAATCCAATTATCTGAAAAGTTCTTGTTGATAGGGGGAACTAGTGAAAGGGGGAATGGTGAATAAGTTGTTTGTCATCATCAAAAAAGGAAAAATGCTATTTTGATGTTTTGACAAACTTCAGGGTGATGAAACTCCAGTTACCCAAAGAGTTCTTATTGATAGGGGGAACTGGTGAATAAGTCTGTTATCATCAAAAAGGGGGAAATTGTTATTTTGGAGCTGATGTTAAGTTTTGATGATTTAACAAACTTAGAGATCTAACAAGGAATCAAATCCTTGTTATTGGGACTGATGACAGTGAAATGAATGAATAAACTCAGTGTGAGGAATATTTGTGTGTAATCATCAAAAGAGGGAAAATGTTATGTTCTTTGATGTTTTGATGATCTCCTCACAAGTGCAGGGACCTGGTCCTCTGCAGAGTATAAATACTTGTCCAGTGGTCAAAGTGCTGTAAAGCTGTAAAGTTGTCTGCGTCAGAAAGTTTGTGAAGTTGCAGAGTACTCCACTAATCAGAAGCGATGAGGTTGCTTGTTCATTGGATAATAACTTTTCATGTCTAAATATATCCAAGGAAAAACAACAAACTAATTCATTCATTCAAAAGGAGAGAGCCAACACGTATTCTAAAGAACTTACTAAGAAAAGTTTGCAAGGGACCTGGTCCCTGCAAGACTGCGATATGACAAGGTGACAAGACAGCTGTCAGAAAAGCTGCAACCTCTAATGTGGTAGGTGCCCAGTTTTTCTAAACAACAGGCTCTCAGCCGATGGGCGGTCCCAAGGAGTTTATGTTCATTTTGATATAGTCTCTTCCAACAAAACATAAACTCAAGACTTGGCAAAACAAAAACTTGGATTTTCTCTGAAAATTCATAACCTTTAAAAGAAGGCCATCTTCAAGGAAGAACAATACTCATGGTCAACAAAGGGACGTGATATAGTGCTGAAGCGTCTTTGTTGAGTTTGAGTTTTGTTAGTTTTTGCAACTTGAAAATTCTCAAAAACACTTGCAAAGACTCGCTTTCAAGAAGTATTCTCCGGCAAGCACAACAAGGACCTGATCAAGCTGCAAGCATCAAAGTGTGTCTTAGGAGTTATACTTCCGTGCATATATTGTAAATATGTTCCTAGTTTATAAAGGATTCATATATTTGTATTGGTTTCTAAAAGCCTAAATCAGTTGAGTTTAACTGGTTTAGTGGGTAGCATTGTTTTGCTGCTTAGTCAATGCTAAGTCATCTAGGTGCTAGTTCATTTTGTGAGCGGTGTGGTATTCTTTTAGAAAAGTCTAAGTTATCTAGGGGTGATAGCTTAGTGGGCAGTGTTGTATCTGCTTTGGCTCAGCTAAGTGATATGAGGTATTGCTTAGTGTGGAGATTAGCAGGCTAATCTCATTTTGTAAACTGACTTTTACTTTTGCTTAGAGAAGATTAGTGAAAGCAGTTTGAAAAGTCCTGGCAGGCCAGGTCGTGGTTTTACTCCCTTGAGCACGGAGGTTTTCACGTAAAACACTTGTGCAATCTTTACTTTCAATAATTATTTTAGTGTCTGTTAGTGTAACGGTGTTGAGGACCTGGTCCCATCGATAGTCGTGGACACATACATTCCAACACTCATCTATTGTAGTTTGTTAATAAATTTCTTTTGATTTATTACTTCTGGCTCAATTTCTTGTGCTACATTTCTGAGTTTTTTTAGTTGCTTGTGAAGACCTGTGAGCTTGTCATCTAGGTATATGTGTATTGGATTAATCTATGACTGTATTTCCTCTAAATCATATATGTGCCTTGTATATTCTCATAAATGTTTTTGTAATCTTTTGTTGAAATTTTAGTATTTCGTATGATGATACAGAGGCTTTAATATTTTCTTTATGTGTACTTATATATTGGATCTATTTAAGCATCTACGTAGACACACATTTTACTTGGTGAATTGATTTTGGAACAAGAATCTCTATTTATCTAGAAAGTGCTTACAGTTTTATTGAGGAAAATCCTACTGAATGGGATACAAACTTAATCATTTTAGCCATGTAGAAATCCTATGATAATTAGCTATTTTATGAGTTTCATATCAGTGTTGTTTCTAGTAATAATAAATTTATTTATTAAAATGGCTAATATAAATGAAGTAGTTGGGTGATATCAGTCGTGTTGTATGTATATATTTCTTGTATATTATTCTTAGCGTAATATCATCAATTTTGTTGTTCTAGGATGTTGTAGGGTCTAGGATCATGTCTGCATCTTAGACTGTACATAAATCTGTTGAGTCTCTCAAAGTTGATTATTCAAAAATTTCCATGGATGAAGTAGGTGGACTTAAGAAGGCTTGCATCTATGGCCTTGGTTTGTAAGCAGCTTACTATAAGAATGTTGGTCCATCATCTTTTTCATCTTCTCGACTTCAAGATCATGATTTTGACACACGAGTGATGGAATGCGTCCCTAAACTGAAGTAGAAGATTAAGCATGAGATGAGAGAAGATATCGTACATGAATTGCGTGAAGGAATGAGGAACAAGATGTGGCAAGAAATGCAAGAGCAAGTTGACAAGATTCTCCTAGACCATTTGTGAACCCTCATAGAAGGACTACCATCACCGCCCATTGATACACCGCCAGCTTAGAAATGACTTGCCATCAAGTAATGATATGAGTCATATTTAGATTATTTAAACTACCTATTTTAGGCATATTTTGTGTTTTTTATGCACCTATTTAAATTTATTTTAAACTCGTTATCTTATACTATTTTGTAATTGTTTGTTCAAGTTATGGCTTATAGAAGACGCATTATTTTTATTTTGTTTTCATTCCGTTTTAGATTTTTAAAATCTATAAATTAATATAAATGATTGAATTAAAACTTAACTATCAAACTATTTTTCAGTTGGTTATATGGCCAATACATTACCTATCAATTACTAACTGAATATTGAATATGAAATTTTACCAACTAATTAACAATTAGTTTGTAAGCTACCTAATGAATTACTAACCATTTACTAACATAATGTAAAAAGATAGATAGTCATGCTTACTAATGAATTAATAATCTTTTGGTAAATTACCAATGAAATACCAACATAATTGTTTTGTAATTAAAATTTCTAACCGATTACCAATGTATTTCGAAAAATTTACAATCTAACTTACCAACTTAGTTGTTATCCCTCTAACAATTGCTAACAAAACACCAACAACTTTTTATTTTGTTGCAATGTTTACCAACAGATTAGCAACGAAATTGAAAAATGAGAAATCAAATTTATTAACTTTGTTTCTCTTCGTTAGTAAATATACCAATGACGTGCTAACCGAAATATTTGTTAGTGATTTACCTACAAAACTTTTGGGGCAATGTTTCAATAGTTACCCACAAAATCTATGTGTGTTTGCTTATGAAGTTTTAGTTGGTAATTTTACAAACTAATAGATTTGGGTTGGAAAAATTTATCAATGAGCTTTTAAGCAACGGATTAACATTAGTTTGTATTCGGTTGGAAAATTCATTTGCCAACAAATTTAATCAATTTGCCAACGGATATTTTTGTTGGAAATTAAGGGGGTTTTTATAGTGCAAGTGTGATCCTCACCTATGTATATGCCCGGAAAGAGACTCCTACCCTCTCGCACAGTTGCATGATCAGTAGTTGAAATGGGAGCTATGTATGCTCTTGCCTTGGCCTCATCATCATCTTATCAGAAATAATGGCATCTACATGTATGTGCTCCCTATCAATGATGGTGCGTACCAAGACCGCCTTATCGTGGCGAAGGATGGACTCATTCTGTGATAGCATCAGGTTGCTCCTGATAAATCCAAACCAATATCTTTCCACCACGTTAAATTCCTTCTTTTGATTGGGGCACCATCAACCATCCAGGAGGGAGAAGACTCGGAAATCAAATGAGCCATCCAACCCTTCAAAGAGTCCAAGTCATGGCGCATCCATAGTGAATATAAGTCTGAATCAAAAGCCGACATCTTCAGTGTAGTATTAATAGCTCCTGCATAGCACTAAACTTTATTTCCTCTCACCTCCACTTCTTCAAGTGGTTTCCAGACTGTACCTTCACTTTTTGGGAAGTGCTTGAGCATATGCAGCATAGAACTCCCTCACCTAAGAAGGGATGTAGGGGTTCCTGGGATTTGTGAATCCTTCAAACTTATGGAACTGTATGGTATCCTAGATGGCTGGGTAGTTGCTTACTACTCCATCTATGGAGAGTCGCCTTTCCTAAGTATAGTCCTTTTTCTAGGAGCTTTGATCCTATTCAAGGCTCTTGGAGAGATAATCGAAAGGACTCTCAAAGCGGGTGAATGTGCAGAGGAAGGCTACACCAACTTTGCTCAGATCTTCGTCCTCTTTCTCACTACCCCTTAACTTGGTTGTACCCTTTCTTGGGTAGATAATTAGGGAGGGGTAGTGTGTTGATAGCGGGGGGGCCTCCGAAGGCTCATTTATGGATAATCCCCGATGTCGCTTTGGTGGAAGGGGAGGAGGACAAGGCTCTCTTACCAACTCAGTATTGGAAGAAACCACTTGTTTTACCTTAGTTCTTGACACAACCTACGAAGCACATAATCAAACATGGTATTTGTGAAGGTTAGTTGAAATTGAAAGCATAATTAATCACATTTAAAAAATTTAACACCTCAGAACATAGCTCAGACAGAACAACAGAAAATTTGTGAACCACGGAGGGGTTCACGGACCGTGAAAGGAACCACGGTCCGTCACCCTCATCATGGTTCACACCCACCCAGAAGTGGTGGACCACGGGACCCTTCTTAAGCCGTGGACCACCACACGAGCCGTGGGAAGGCTCGTGGAGGTGAGGCAGAATCACTCAAGCCTCAGGTATTAGACCACGGAGAACTCCATGGGCCGTGGTCTTGATGACAGGCAGTGGTAAGGCTCGTGAAGATGAATTAGTACATCCCTAACCCAAGTGAAGAACCACAATGGCCTTTACGGTCCGTGGTCCTTCACACGGTCTGTAAAGTGGACTGTAGAGGGAAGGGCCCTGAACCGATAGACACTGGCCAAGAACCACGACCCACTTAACAGGTCGTGGTCCCTTTGACGGTCCGTCATTGGGTTTGTGGAAGGCCCCCGTCAGATTTTAAGTGGGGTAGTTTTGGTCTTTTCCCCTATGCGTTGGACATTTAAACTACATCATTTAATGCCTAAAATACATCCTTTTTTTTTCCAGTTTAAGCTTAGTAATTTAGTAAGAACTTACCCAAATCGTTCATTCTCAAAAAATTCACCAAAACTTAAGAGCAAAAAAGGAGAAAGAGTCGACCAACCCCTCTAGAACACACATGATATTTTCATCAGTTCAGCCCCGATATCCAAGGGGTTTCTCCATGAATGTCGTCACCAGGTATGTAGGATTTCACTAATGGGTTCCTATCATCCACTAGGTCCCTAGAACTTAGTCAGATTCTTGATTCTCTATATCTTGCTTAGTCCTAGGTTTCTAAAACTTTAGATATTGGTTGTGATTTAGTTGTTATATCATTCTTAATTACATTATCATGTTTCCATGAAATCATTGCTTAGTTCCTTGCATAAAACTCAGAACCCTAGTTTGTGTAGATTCTCTTAGTTCATGAATTACATTTGCTAGGTCAGCTAAATAGATAAACATGCTCTAGTTTCAAACATTACATTGTCAATTCCTAAATGTTGCATTCTTAGATTTGTATGTCAGACCATTGAGTTATCTAGCATTTAAGTTATGTTGTGTCTTACATATTTCCAGTTGGGAGTAGGCTTAACACCAATTTGGACTAGGGTTCAACGCACCCTCATAGTCCCGGAACTGCGTGGCCCCATAGGTTTATAAGTCCCCTCTGTTGGGCATCAAATATAGTGATCACACCAGTCATGCCTTTATACCCCTAGCAAGGTATATTGGGTCGTCTCGATAGGGCGTACACATCGGACTCCGTGTTTAGCTCACGTGATATTATGTCGGTTAATAGTAGCTCCCACAATCAGACACTAGTGCATTTGACCAGGTGTTCAGCTTATACCTCAGTATTCAGTCTCATCATGTTTGTTCATAATTAGTACTTGGTCATTGCATTTATCTCAGCTTTCAGTTATATTTCAACATTTACATTCCGTTTAGATTATATTATTGCTCATTTATGCTTTGCTCAACGTATATATTTTGTTCAGCTATATTCTATAACCTTCATGCTTAGTACATTCCAAGTACGAAATGTACTGATGCATACTCTGAGCTACATCCTTTCATGATGCAGGTTCAGGTACTCAACATCCAAATTATGCATAGATTGGTTACTGATACATATTCAACATCTTTAGTGGTGAGTCATCATGCTTCGAGGACAATAGACATTTTTTTCATATTCAGTCTTTCATTTCAGTTTCAGTTTTACTAGAGCTAGCTAGGTGCATGTCCCAACAACTCTAGTCAGTAGAGGTTTTTCAAACATAGCATTAGATTCAGCTTTAGCTTTTGAGTGATTGTTCATTATCACTAGAACTCTTAGTATGTTTTATATATTTATTTAGATTAGATGGGTATTCCCCACTTTCAGCCATCTATTGATTTAGCTTCTACATTAGTTCATGTTTTCATTTAGATATCTTTCAGTATGCTTATGATATGCTAGCTTCAAGGTTAGCTTAGGGTCACTCGTGATCCTAGGTCTCATGTTACGTCATGGGGGTAGCCTCGGGGTGTGACAAACTTTGTATTAGACCATTTTATTCACAAGTCCTAGGATGTCTGTAAGCCGCACTAAGTAGAGTGTCTTTCATGGGTGTGAAGTGCACCACATCTAATTAGAGGGAGGCTATGAATTGTTTAAGGAAAAATTTCACTCTCTTGATATTCTTATCGTGTGCGGTATGGTATGATCTCCTTTCTAATTCTTGACTATGCATTTCAGATCATGCCTCCTCATAAAGCTTATGCACGGAATGCTAATGCATTCAACGCTAACGCAGTTCCTCCAGTCCCAGACCATCAGTTTACGAATGTAAAATTTCAAAATGCGACTCAACTCTTGTCTCAGAGTGTACCCAATCAGAACAATCAGCATGCTCCAGTTCCTACAAATACTAATAATGGGTCAGCAACATCCTGGGTTCATTATTTTGTTCGGATGAATCCGCCTGAGATTCTAGGGTCGCAGATTGGTGAGGACCCACAAAACTTCAATGATGAGGTTAAGAAAATATTTGGAGCGATGCAAATGACTTGTAATGATAGGGCGGAGTTGGCATCCTGCCAACTTAAGGATGTGGCTCTGTCATGCCCCGAGAGCACCCCTAGACGTGACCGGCGTACTTGACCCCAAAGGGGTCGCATACAAGCCCTTATCATAGTCATAACATAAGATCATGCAACATACGGGAAACTTAAAACTTTCTTTAAGTATTCAATCTAAAACATTTCATAAATGCGGAAGTCATTACTAAGACTATGTCTCAAAACCATCTATGAACAACATGAATAAAAGTCATTGGGACGCAGTCCATTCAAAGTCTAAAATATAAGAAAAGACATAAAAGGAACATAGGGGCTTGTCGTCGAAGCTATGAGGACTCACCAAATCTTCAAGTCTTCAAATGCCTTAGAAACCTAGCTTCCAAAGCACTCAATCTCCCTTACCCTACATTTGATTAGAATGTAGGCAATATGCTTTAGTACAAAATGTACCAAATATGAAAATTAACATACCAACATAAAACATCTCAAAATGGTTAGTCAACATAAGACATAATCATAAGAGACATTAACATAATCATAAGATAATTCCAACATAAGTATCATATCATAACAAGTCAACGTAAGGCATACATAAGTTCATACTTCAACCATTAGTCTCTCATACTCAAGTGAACTACTTCACAAGCCACCTCAAAGTATACTTGTGCAAGGCAAGGATAGCATCCCATAGTACTACCTAAGCTAAGTACCTCTCTTTGGTCATTCTTGGTCATAGTCCACCTTCATACTTAAGACCTAGGTTTTCATGACATAAGAGCACTAAAACCCTAAGTAACCTCAAGGCACACCTGTGCAATGCATGTGGGGCATCCCATAATACCACACATACTAAGCATATCTTGAAGTCACCCTATTCATATTTATCATTTCTAGGTGTCACTATTGACCTACTACATATTGACAAGGAACTATCAACTTAAGTCAATCATATTGTGGAAGGCAACTATAGCAACAATCCAAGCTAGGCATACATAACATAAGAGGACACTTCATAAGTAGCTTCAAGTCATACTTGTTCCATGTATGAATGTCATTCCATACTACCACTCACACTAAGTACTCCTTTAGTCTAACTTACTCAATGATTACTATTCATCATTCTAGACTATCAAAGAATAGCATACTACTATGCTAGACCTAACTACCATGGAAAACGCCTTATCATGCAATCCAAGCTATCCTAGGAAGGATAAAAGTATTCCAACTTAGATACCATGCACCCATTCACCATGATGCAAGCTAACCTTAGGGGAGTATGAATCCTCAACCCTAAGCTATCCTTAGGAGAGTATGCTGTCTCAATCCTAAGTTACCATGAAATGGTCTTGGGCTAACCAAGTTAAGCTACCATGAAGGCATTCTAAAAATGATAGTTCAAGCTACCCATAGGATAGTATAGATCCTCAATCCTAGGCTACAAAGCCTATGCTAATGCAAGCTACCAAGAAAAGCATCCTACCAATGCTAATTCAAGCTAACCTTAGGAGAGCTTAATTCCTCAATCCCAATCTACCATGAGATCTACCATCCCAAGCTACCATGAGATTTACCATCCCAATCTACATAATTCATCTATCCATGAAGGATTCATGAGACTCAACCTGAAGCTATTCTACTTTAACAAGCATAATTCACTTAAGGTGATTAACCTTACACATCCTACATATATCATCATTTTAGACTTACTCTTTAATCCCTAATAATCAACATTATGACTTCAAGCCCTACATTCAAACTTTACTCCACAATCATTACTCTAATCTACATCACAATGCATACTAGTCACAAGCCTTAGCCATAGCCAATTCTAAGCATAATTCATCCGAGTCCCAATTCTAGCCATTTCAATTCATGTTCTATCACACATACCTAATTCTAGTTGATTCATGATTTCATATTTCTATTCTTGAATAAGTCCCATTCATGACAGCAATCCAAGAGAATCTAGCAAGAATCATCAATTCCTCATCAAAAGACACAAACCCACATACTTTGAAAGTTAGGGCAAGTCAAGGAATTCACATAAATTCTTCATAATAACATGAATCACCACTAAAATAATCATATAAAAGTATCACCGAACCGTTTGGGATCATACTCATCTAAACCCCATGTTTTGGAAGTAACCCTAGCTTGTTTGGGGTTCTTCTTCACAAATCTTGGGGATTTCTAGGGGACTCTATGGGTGGAAGAACCCTTAGCTGAAAATCCATGGATAAAAATCTCCCTAAGACACTGCCCTCTTCTCTTCTCTTCTTCCTCTTCTTCTTCAATTCTAGAGAGATGATTTTCGGAAAGGATTTTAGGGGGTTTTAGATGTAAGGGTAAAAGTGATTTGTTTAGGGTCTATTAACTATCTATAGGAGGTCAGTTAACTAATTAATCGTCCCCTCCTAACCCCTCAACTAATTACTAAACTAACCCCTAAACACCAACTTAAAAACTAAAACTCCAAAACTGGCAGCACTTACGCCCCTCCACCTATGGACCGTAGGTGGAGTTACTGGCCGTAAGTGGCTTCCGCCATTTGCAACTGGGGCTCATATTTTGCAGGGAGTTGCAGAACTGACCTATGCCCATGACATACAAGGTGTAGGTTGAGCTACTGAGCGTAAGTGGCCTCCGTAGGTCACCATAATTAATATTTTTTGGGGACTGTTTTTGGGCGTTATGATCGTTTCTTGACGTTTGACCTCTAAAATCACCATACTAACTTAAATAGCCATTTTTTCATCATTTAAACAAGTTTTCAACTACAAACTAACATGTGAGGCTCTAGTTCACCCTACTAGATTCCATCAAGCAATAGATAGGTCTAACTAGGTTCTATGGGGTGTTACAGGCTCACATTTGGTTCACTCAATGGAAAGAAAATAGAGGTGCAGATGCAACTTATGTGACTTAGGAGTGTTTTATGGGAGCTTTTCTGGACATGTTCTTCTTGAGAGAGTTTAGGGAGGCTAAAACTTAGGAGTTTATGAATTTGAGACAAGGTACAATGTTAGTCCAAGAGTACGGACTTAAATTCACCCAACTCTCCAGCTATGCTCCATACATGGTTGCTGCCAAGGGAACAAATGAGTAAGTTTCTGTTTGGGGTATCCGACTTGGCGAAAAACATAGTACAGGAATGTTATGCTTTTAAAAGATATGAATATATTTAGGCTTATGACTCATGCTCTGCAAGTTGAGGGAGATAAGCTTAGGGAAATGGATAAGGACAATTATAAGGCCAGAATAGGGAACTATGAATACTCTCAGCAGAAATCGGGTGGTAGAAATTGCTAACAGTTTCAGCAGAGGTCTTCAGCCCCATCACCTTCATCAGGTAGTGCTCCATCCCCCAGGTTTCGACAAGATCAGAAGGGTAGGGCATTAGGCTCTATGTATCAGGGGAGTAATTCAGGTAACATGACTTTCCCAACTTGTCCAAAGTGTGGTAAAAACCATCCGGGTGAGTGTCTTGCAGGCAGGGAAGGGTGTTTTGGGTGTTGTCCGCCTTGACATAGGTTGAAGGATTGCCCATTTGCCAGGCAGGGGCAAGGAGGTAACAATAATGGGCTCAGTCTATAATTCTAGCAGCACCAGCAAGTCACCAAACTCAGCAGGGTACTTTATCTGGTGCAGTTGGTGGTCAGCGCCAGAACAAGTTGTTTTCTCTCCAGGCACGCTTGGACCGGGAAGATTTTCCTGATTTGGTCACTGGTACGTTACAAATATTTCATTTATATGTTTATTCATTGTTAGATCCAGGGGCTTCAATGTCTTTTGTAACTCCCTAAATAACGATAAACTTCAGTGTCAGTCCAAAAACTCTTTCAGAACCCTTCTTAGTCTCTACTCAAGTTGGTGACCCAATTATAGCTAGACGGGTATACAAAAATTGCCCTATCAGAGTCTCTCAGGAAGTAACCTCAGTAGACCTTGTAAAGTTAGAAATAGTAGACATTAATATCATTCTAGGCATAGATTGGTTACATTCCTATTATGCTTTAGTCAATTGTGGAACTTGGATCGATCGGTTTCAATTTCCAAACGAGCCAGTCTTAGAATCGAAGAATAGTAGCTCAGTGCCTATGGTTCAATTTATCTCTTACCTTAAGGCCAGAAAAATGATCTCCAGAGGATATATCTATCATATTGTTCGGGTTAAGGATTCAAATTTTGAAACCCCAACTCTTGAGTCAGTCCTTGTAGTAAATAAGTTTCCAAAAGTGTTTCCAGAAGATCTTCCTGGAGTTCATCCTGAAAGGGACATTAAATTTGGAATAGATCTCCTCCCAAATACCCAACCTATTTTGATTCCTCCTTACAAAATGGCTTTACCCGTGCATAAGGAATTGAAAGAGCAGTTGAAAGACCTTCATGATTAGGGCTTCATCAGACCTTGTATCTTTCCATGGGGTGCTCCAGTGTTGTTCGTTAAGAAGAAAGACGGTTCTCTTAGAATGTGCATTGACTCTCGCCAGTTGAACAAAGACACAATCAAGAAAAAATAGCCTATCCCCAAGATTGATGACTTATTCAACCAACTTCAGGGCGCTAGTTATTTTTCAAAGATAGACGTCAGATCCGTCTATCATTAGCTCAGAGTCAGAAACAGTGACATTTCGAAGACAGCCTTCAAAACTAGGTATTATGAATATGAATTTGTAGTTATGTCTTTCGGACTAACAAATCTCCTGCAACTTTCATGAACTTAATGAACATGTGTTCAAACAGTATTTGGATTTGTTCATTATTATCTTTATAGATGATATCCTCATTTATTCTCGTAATGAGGAGGAGCATGCGACTCATCCGAGAGTTGTTCTGCAAACTTTTAAGGATCGTCAGTTATTCGCTAAGTTCAGCAAATGTTAATTCTGGTTACAATCAGTAGCTTTCCTTGGTCATGTGGTATCGAGCGAAAGAATCTGAGTGGATTCTCAGAAAATAGATGCAGTGAAACAATGACCTAGACCCACCTCTCCAATAGATATCAGAATTTTCTTGGGTTTGGCTGGTTATTACAGGAGATTTGTTGCATGATTTTCATCCATAGCTTCCCCATTGACCAAGTCGACTTAAAAAAAGATCAAGTTTCAGTTGGTCAGATAAATGTGACAAAAGCTTCTCAGAACTGAAGACTAGGTTGACTAAAGCTCTGATTTTGACCCTACTAGATGGTTCAGAAGGTTAAGTGATTTATTATGATGCATCCAAGGTCGGCCTAGGTTGTGTGTTGATGAAGCGAGGTAAGGTCATAGCTTATGCTTATAGATACCTTAAGGTATATGAGAAGAATTATCTGACTCATGACCTCAAGCTTGCAATTGTAGTATTTACCCAAAAGATTTGGAGACATTACTTGTATGGTGTTCACATAGATGTATTCATAGATCATAAGAGCCTCTAGTATGTGTTCACCCAGAAAGAGTTGAATCTTCGTTAAAGGAGATGGCTTGAATTCCTGAAGGACTATGATATGATTTTGCTTTAGCATACCGGTAAGGCCAATGTAGTAGTTGATGATCTTAGCAGGTTATATATAGGTAGTGTAGCACATGTTGAAGAAGAAAGGAAGGAATTAGCAAAAGATGTTCATCGGCTTGCTCGCTTAGGTGTTGATCTTACGAACATGTCAGATGGTGGTGTGATAGTTCAAAATAAATCCAAATATTTATTAGTAGCGGAGGTTAAGGAAAAATAGGATAGTGATCCTATATTACTCCAGTTGAATGGTGCAGTTCATCAGCGAAAGTAGAGGTTTTTTCCCATGGAGAGATTGTGTGCTTCGTTACCAGGGGAGATTATGTGTTCCTAATGTGGGTGAGTTGGGGAAGAAGATTCTTACAGAAGCTCATAACTCCAGGTATTCCATTCGTCCAGTTGCCACTAAGATGTACCGTGATCTACGGGAAGTCTTTTGTTGGAATGGTATGAAGTGAGACATAGCAGATTTTGTGGCTAGGTGTCCTAGTTGTCAACAAGTTAAGCTAGAATATCAGAAACCAGGAGGCATGACTCAAGATATTAAAATTCATACATGAAAGTGGGAAGTGATAAACATGGACTTCATTACAGATTTACCTGGTACTCGCAGACAACATGACTTCATTTTGGTGATAGTAGACAGAGTCACTATGTCTGCTCACTTCTTTGCTATCAAGACTATAGATTTGGTGGAGGATTACGCTAAACCTTACATTAATGAGATAGTCAGGTTGCATGGGGTTCCTTTGTTTATCATCTAAGATAGAGGTCCTCAGTTTACCTCTCATTTTTGGAGATTGTTTCAGAAAGGTCTTGGTACTCAGGTAAATCTCAGTACAACATTTCATCCACAAATGGATTGTCAGGCAGAGCGTACAATTCATACCTTAGAGGACATGTTGAGAGCTTGTGTGATCGATTTCAAGGGAAGTTGGGATGATCACCTATATCTCATAGAGTTCACCTATAACAATATCTATCATTCCAATATTCAAATGGACCCTTATGAGGCATTATATGGCCGTAGATGCATATCTCCAGTTGGTTGGTTTTAAGTAGGTGAAGCAACATTGATTGGGCTAGATTTGGTTCATAAAGCTATGGAAAAAGTTAACCTCATCAGCGATAGACTTAAGACAGCTCAGAGTCGTCAGAAGTCCTATGCACATGTTAGGAAAAGGGACTTACAGTTTGTAATCAATGATTGGGTGTTTGTAAAAGTGTCACATATGAAGGGGTTATGAGATTTGGAAAGAAAGGGAAGCTCAGTCCTAGATATGTAGGTCCTTACAAAATCCTGAAAAGAGTTGGAAATGTGGCTTATCAATTAGAGTTTCCAGCAGAACTAGCAACGGTTCATCCGGTCTTTCACATTTCATTGTTTAAGAAGTGTGTGGATAATCTGGCATCCATAGTACCATTAGAGAGTGTGGCTGTGAAGGATAGTCTCACTTATGAAGAGGTGCCAGTTGAGATTCTTGATCGTCAGGTTGGTAGGTTCAAAAATAAAGAAGTTGCTTCAGTGAAGGGTTTGTGGAGGAGTCCGTCCGTAGAAGGAGCTACTTGGAAAGCAGAAGCAGACATGAATGCCAAGTATCATTACCTCTTTCCTTTCGGTTTCGTTTAAGCTTCAGGTAATAGTTCCTCTCCGGTCTTCCAGTTTACTCTTGCGTAAATTCAGCCTTAGTATTTTGTTCCTTTAGTTGTTCTTGCATTTCAGCATATTTGCGTGTTCTTGGAACTCAGTTTGTTAGATTTCAGTTTCTAGTCCTTAGTGGTAGGGATTGCAGCTCATTTTCTCTAAACTCAGCTAGTTTAGACTTAAATCTAGGACTAATGTTCCCAAGGGGGATATATTGTAACACCTCAGAACTTAGCTCAGACAGAACAACAGAAAATTTGTGAACCACCGAGGGGTTCACTGACGTGAAAAGAACCACAGTCCTTCACGCTAATCATGGTCCTTCATGAGCTATGGACCACCACACAAGCTGTCGGAAGGCTCCTGTCGGTGAGGGAGAATCACTCAAGACTCAGGCATCAAACCACAGAGTCCTCCACGGGCTATAGTCTTGATGACGGGCAGTGGTGAGGCTCGTGAAGAGTTGAACCAGTAGACCCCTATCCCAAGTGAAGAACCACGGTGGCCTTCACAATCCGTGGTCCTTCACACGGTCCATGAAGTGGACCGTAGAGGGGAAGGCCCTAAACTAGTAGACACTGGCCAAGAACCACGACCCAATTGATGGGCCGTGGTCCCTCTGACAGTCCATCATTGGGTTTGTGGAAGGCCTCTGTCAGATTTTATATGGGGTCATTTTGGTGTTTTCCCTATGCGTTGGACATTTAAATTACGTCATTTAATGCCTAAACTACGTCATTTTACACAGTTTAAGCGTAGTAATTTAGTCAGAACTTACCCAAATCATTTATTCTCCAATAATTCACCAAACCTTAGAGCGAAAGAGGAGAAAGAGTCAACCAACCCTTCCAAAAGAAGCATGACATTTTCTTTAGTTTAGCCCCGAAATCCAAGGGGTTTCTCCATGAATTTCATCGCCAGCTATGTAGGATTTTACTAATGAGTTCCTTTCATCTACTAGGTCCCTAAATTCAGCCAGATTCTTGATTTTCTATATCTTGCTTAGACCTAGGGTTTCAAAAACCTTAGAGATTGGTTGTGATTTAGTTGTTATAGCCTTCTTAATCAGATTATATTGTTTCCTCGAAATCGTTGCTTAGTTCCTTGCATGAAACTCAGAACCCTAGTTTGTGTAGATTCTCTTAGTTCATGAATTACACTTGCTAGGTCAGTTAAACAGATAAACATGCTCCAGTTTTCAAATGTTACATTGTTAGTTTCTAAATGTTGCATTCTCAGATTTGCATGTCAGAACATTGAGCTATCCAGTGTTTATGTTATGTTGTGTCTTACATATTTCCAGTTGGGAGTAGGCTTAGCACCGAGTTGGACTAGGGTTCAGTGTACCCTCATAGTCCCGAAAGTACGTAACCCCGTAGGCTTATAAGTCGCCTCTATTGGGCATCAGATATACTGATCACGCCAGTCACACCTTATACCCCTGGCAAGGTATATTAGGTCCTATTGATGGGGTGTATACATTGGACTCTGCGTTTAGCTCACATAGTTTTATATTAGTTATTAGGAGCTCCCAGAGTCCGACTCTAGTGTATTTGACCAGGTGTTCAGTTTATACCTCAGTATTCAGTCTCAGAATGTTCGTTCATGATTAGTTCTTGTTCATTGTATTTAGCTCAGCTTGAAGTTATATTTCAACATTTACATTCTGTTCAGACTTCAGATTATATTATTGCTCATTTATGCTTTGCTCAACATATATATTTTGTTCAGCTATATTCTATATCGTGCATGCTCAGTACATTCCAAGTACTGATGCATACACTACGCTACATCCTTTTATTATGTAGGTTCATGTACTTAGCATCCAGATCACGCATAGATCGGTTCCCGATCCGTATTCAACATCTTCAGTGGTGAGTCCTCATACTTCGAGGACAATAGACATGTTTTTTATATTCAGTCTTTCATTTTAGTTTCAGTTTTGCTAGAGCTAACTGGGGGCATGTCCCGACAACTCTAGTCAGTAGACATTTTACAGACATAGTATTAGACTTAGCTTTAGCTTTTAAGTGATTGTTCAGTATCACTAGAACTCTTAGTATGTTTTATATATTTATTGAGACTAGATGGGTATTCCCCACTTTCAGTAATCTAATGATTTAGCTTCCGCATTAGTTCATAATTTCATTTAGGTATCATTCAGTATGCTTATGATATGCAAGTTTAAGGGTTTGCTTGGGGTCACTCGTGATCCTAGATTCTATGTTACGTCAAAGAGGTAGCCTCGAGGCGTGACAAAAAACATTCTTGAGGCTCGCCTAACGGTATGACGGATCACCAAACAGGATCGGTGAAATTTGGTGAGCTCACCAAAATGGACAGTATCAATTAACTATGGGCTCGAGCATAAAAGGCAAAGTCAATGCAAACTCAACGATTCACCAAGTTAGTTTCAGCGGGCTAAGACAAGTCTGCCGAAATCGACAATGTAAAAAGGAATGACACATGCATCAAGGGAGATGTCCTCTCCGACTCGGCAATTTGCCAAATAGGTTCGGTGCACTAAGATATGCCTACCGAATGGGATAGTACCCAAGGCCAAGTATGTACTAAAGAAGGCGAGCTGAGGCTTGCTTGGTGATTCACCTAACTTCCTTTGCAAGCTAAGACAAGTCCATCCACAAGGAAATGTTCATCCCAATGCCTAATTTTCATAGTTAATCCAACACACACAACAAATACTTGTTTCCCTCCGACATTGCAATCCTCCTTTATGATTTTTTATCCATGGGTACTCAAACTTCCCCCTGATATTACTAAGTATTGAACTAATTGATTATTTACCCTTAAGAAAGTAGTCATCATGTCTATCATTGGGGAAAATGATGCAATTTGTTCAACACTAGATTAATCGGACTTCAACAACATTAAATAAGGAAAAGAACCATCATATTTGTCAATTTAATTACGCAAATTAATCAACACAATCATGATTCATATTTTCACATGCATTCACTATCAAAATCTCATGGGCACAATTCAAATCATACATTACAATGCTACCCATCGAAATCAAACACATCAAAGTAGTTAAGGGGCTCAAGCTCAAACTCAATACGCATTTTAAAATCAAAAGCATTAACAAGATTCAAAAACCAACCTTAATGTTGAAAATAATCAAGAAAAATGAGGGATTGGGATTGGGTTGACATGAATTCCAAGAAAATGCACTCCTCGAACTTTGTAAATACTCACAAACACTATAAATAGACAACGCAAGAGAAAGGACTAGAAACGTCTCTCAAATCTTAAAAGTTTTGATTTTTTAATTTGAAAAGACCCTTGGTCTTCTTACACTAGGCCCGTTCGGTGATCTTTATTAATGTCGCCGAACATGTTTGTAGAATCGCCAATTGGAGTTTAAGCGCACCGAAGATGCCTGAACAAACACCTAACCTAAAGGCTGATTCGGTGGACCCATTCGAGTCTACATAGTGCACTTCGATGAATCACCTTGTGGAGTTCTGATCGTCGATCTTGACACTACACTTCTCCCTCTATTCAAGATCAAAAGGAAGACAAATATTATTCTGCATAATGCATTCGGTGGATCACCATTTGGGTTTTGCATCTCATATGCTTCCCTTTTAAATCTTCTAACATCTTCTCAACCAACACTCAGAATGCACATTATTTGAAAGCAATAAAAACATAAGTGAAGACTTGGGTTGCCTCCCAAGAAGCGCCTTATTGAACGTTATGGAACAACATATTTCTCAAATTCAATAATCATTTTTGGGGTTAGGAATGGTGTCACTAGGAAATGTTCCCTTTTGCCTTGGATTGAGATAAGTGGCAATATGATACAGTTGAGTCTCCAGCTGCTTGATAGAAACTGAGTACAAAGTCACCCTCTAGAACAAAGTGAAGAAGTCAATTTTGAAATCCTTTAACACCATATCGAACACTTCAACCTTGTTGTAGATCCTTACAAGTATGTCTTCAGTCTGGCTTCCTTTTGGCTTAGCTGGTTCTTTTAGGCGTGGATGATCATGGGGAGGCACGTATCTATCTTTGTCCATCTCCCTATCTCTCTAGTTTCCATCTTGCTAGTCTGTCCAACCACCATGTCTATCCTTGTTCCAACCTTGATTCTTACCTTGTCGTTTATAATTTGTGTGAGAACCGCCCACTTGATTTCCAAAGTATTGAACTTCCTCATTGTATAATGCCTCGAATTTGGCATCATCCGGGCACAACCCGCTATTAGTTCCAACTGCATTTATCAACTTGGTTCACCTTCCATGACATGTTTAGATAACAAATTGGTTTGGGTCATCATTTTGGCCGTATTTTCATCTCTTTCATGGTCCTTCTCAACTTGTTATTTGATCAAGCCCACTTGTAGAAGAGATACTTTGTCCTCTCTAGTGTGCCATGCTCGGTTAACCTTAGTTATTTCATTTAGCAAGAATGCAACCAAAGTATACGATTGTCTCTTTAATCCACCATGGACCAATTGATTAGTCACACCTTTATTGACTGAATCAAGGTTGCAATAAAAGTATTGCAACAAAAAATTGACCAGAACGCCATGCGTTAGACATTGCAAGAGCAACTTCTTAAACCACAACCATGTCTCATGCAAAAGGCTCACATCCAATACACTTGTAATTTTGGATTCACAGGCAAAGTGTTACCATCTTCGAAACTGAAAGAATATCTTCAAAATGGCATCAGTTAGCTATTCCCACGAAGTGATTGAATCATTTAACAATTCTGCCAACCATCTTGTAGCCTCTACCCTTAAAGAGTACAGATAACCTCAACCTTAAGTATTCTTGGGAGATATTCTTTATACAAAGGGTCCACATACCTCCTTGAAATTCCTAAGGTGTTCATAGGGATCCTCATGAGCTATACCCCCAAAAATTTCTTTCTTCTGGAGTAATTGTATCATAATTCGGGTGATATGAAACACAGTCCTCCCAATTGTAGGTGGTATCCAAATTTCTCTGAAGGTTTTAATGACATAAATGGGAATGTCATTTAAATCACTCATAGTGTCATTTTGACAATAGTGTATGTCATTGTCACACCCATGGTCACTCATTTTATCAATTTGGAAATCACCCAACAACAATACCAAACGACAAATCTACTACAACTAAACAAAATTAAAAATAAAGTTTTTCAATTAGAATTCTCAGCCACCACTCCGTGTTATAAAAAATGGCACCACTCCCGGCAGTGGTGCCATTTTTTATAACACTCAAATCACCCTCTAAAACCAATTAAAAGAGTGAGTGATCGTAGTTAGTAAAAAACCCAATGAAAAGTCAGGGTTTAATCCCACAGGGAATGGTATATCATAGAGAATTCCATATCAAAATATTTGGAATTTCATTTAGCTCATTTGTAATAATAAGAACAATTGAGTGGATGATACTACCAACCTAATATAAATCTTTGGTTATAAATTACCACAATTAAACTAAAAACTATATGAAATCAAGATTTAACAAGCACTTTAAGAGTGTGGGGATTGGAAATTGATATCACATAGGGGTAACTTTACTTCTCTAAAGTGATGAACATTCATGAATATGCTAAGTCTTCTTTATTGATGCTTTTTATATTTCGATCTCAAAGCATATATGCATAGAATCTCCTTTGGGTCTTATCTAGATGTCAATGGTAGACAAACCAATACCTTATTATATTTCTCTTTCAAGAACATGGCAAATAAATCTGACCCATAACCTTTCTTTAAAGAAAGTTACATATATGAAACATAAATTGCTAGTATTGAACTTATTACCCACTCTAATCAACCTCTTTTGAGTATCAACCGAAGATCATAAGTATGAATTAAGTTTGCAATCATAAACCTTAAGTGAACCTCATGGTAATTAGACCAAATTCATGTATGAACAACAAAAAAATAGAGCATAGCATAGTACCCACTATATTAAATCAACACCCAAGCCCATTTGAGCATCCCTAGATCTAGGAGTTTTAACCACCCATCACAAAAATTAAAGAAATTATACCTTCTATTAAAGCAACCATAGGTAACTTGAAATCAAGTAATTAACAGTAAACTCACTTTGGATTAAAATTAAATTTATCAAATTCAAACTCTAAGTTGTAAAACCCCAAAAGCTAGAAAAATGTTCTTTAAAGGTAATGTGTTTTTAAACTCACAAAATAGAACTTTCGAAACTCTATTCTGAACATCCCAATCAAACTCCTTAAAATTGTGTTCTTTGGGATATTTACACCTTCCCAAAATTTGGCCCAAAATCCACTTTGTGACTGACTCAGCGACATTAGTCGGTCTTGCCAAACCTGCTCACTGAATTTATCTTCGCTCCTCAGCTTGTCTTGTGATGCTCTAGGCTTCAGGTGTTTGAAACTCTTTTGGGAAACGTGATTGACTCAACCTATCACATTCGGATAATCACCTAATACCACCTTGGTTCACCTTTCGAGCATTCAATCTTTGCACTGCACACTGTTGGTTTGGGCGAAGTGTATTAGGACCACCGTTCTCATTTAGTTCATGTCCGTCTCTAATGGAGTTTGTTGACCTTCTGTGATAGACACAAGTGTTATGCACTGTCAAAAATGTCGAGGTCGTGCTCAGTTGGTGATCTTCCCTGCATGTTAGGCGATCAACAATATTTACTTTGCAGTTCTTTTTGAATTTTTGTCCATTCTTTCAAATATCATTCCTTGTATTGTCCAATTTCCTTTATAATTTCAAATAATCAATATTGTTTTAGAATAAAACAAAATTAGGCATTGAGGACACTAATTATTGAGCTAAATGGACCTTAAATGAGTGAAAATCTACCACTCATCAAATGGCTAAGCAAGATCTTGATCTGGTATACAGTTACTTGAAGAAGTTTATTTCCAAAAAACCATTGAGGCTTCCTCCCAAGGGTTAAATTGTGTTCTTTGATATCAAGGTCGGTTATGTGTTCCAAATGTGAGGATTTGAAGTAAAAAATTTATCGAAAGCCTATAGTTCTTGGTATTCCATTCACCTGTAAGCCACCAAGATGTACCGTGACTTGCCATAGGTCTATTGATGGAATAGGATGAAGAATGATATCGCAGAATTTGTGGCTAAATGTCCAAATTGTCAACAAGTAAAAGTAGAGCATCAGAAATCAGGTGATTTTCCTCAAGACTTTAGTAATTCTACATGGATGATTGAACATTTGAATATGGACTTCATCATAGGTTTACCTCGCACTCGTCGACAACTTGACTCGATTTGGGTTATTGTGGACCAAATAGCAAAATTGACTCACTTTCTTCTCGTTAAGACCTCATTTTCATCGGAGGATTATGTCAAATTTTATATAAGTGAAATGATAAGGTTGAATGGAGTGACTTTGTCTATTATCTCTGATTGAGGTACACAGTTCACATCTCAGTTTTGAAAGTCGTTTAAAAAAGTCTTGGTACTCAAGTGAAACTTAGCATGACATTTCATCCTCAGACTGATGAACAAGCCGAGTGTATTATTCAGACTTTGGAAGATATCTTTAGAGCTTGTGTGATTGATTTAAAGGGAAATTGGGATGACAAAATGTCTTTGATTGAGTTTGCTTATAATAATAGCTATCGTTCTAGTATTGGGATGTCACTGTTTAAGGCTCTTTATGAGAAAAGGTGTAGGTCTCCTATCGGTTAGTTTGAAGTTGGTGAGGTTGCTTTGATAGGGCTTGAGTTGGTGTGTGAGGCCATGGAAAAGGTTTGACTTATTCGCAAAAGGTTGAAAATGACTCAAAGTCGATAAAAGTCTTATTCCGATGTTAGAAGAAGAGAACTAGAATATGATGTTGATGATTGGGTCTACTTAAAAAATTTACCCATGAAGGGTGTCATGAGGTTTAGAAAGAAAGGGAAGCTAAGTACCCAGTATGTGGGCCCATATCATATTTTGAGGCGTATTGGCTAGGTTGCTTATGATCTTGAGTTGTCTAATGATTTAGCATCAGTACATCCGGTACTCTATGTCTCTTTATTGTAGATGTGTGTTGGAGATCCGACATTTATTGTTCCTTTGGATGTTTTGGGATTTAAAGAGAATATTTTTTATCAAGATGGTCTGGTTGAGATTTTATTTCGGCAAGTATAGGAGTTACGAAACAAAGAAGTTTCTTCTGTAAAGGTTCTTTTGAGGTATCAATTAGTTGGGAATGCTACTTGGGAAGTCGAAGCCAATGTGATGTCCCGATATCCTCATCTCTTTCCTTCCACTCCTACTCTAGCTTGAGGTACTAGCTCCTCATGGTTCATCCTTTCAAATTCATGTGTTTTAGTCATTATCATTCTTCCATATACATGTATTTTAATGAAAACTTGATTTTTTATGTTATGATTTAACTTGGTGTGATTCTCCATGTTTTCTGTGTATTTTGATGAAAATTGAATTCATGCGAGGCTATTAGTTTATGTCCTACTCTATTCATGCTAGCTTGAGTCCCATTCGAGGATGAATGCTCCCAAGGTGGAGATATTGTAACACCTCAAAAGTTGGAAAGTTGGAAAGGAATGAAAATACAAAAAATTTGACTTAAACAAGTTTCTACGAGTTCGACCTACAGACCGTATAAATTCCTACGGCCCATAGAAACGAATTCATAGACCGAGAGTTGAGTTTTGGAAAATTATCTTTCTAAAGATTGGACCTACAAATTGCCAGGATGAACCATATAAAGTTCGACGAGTCGTAGCACTAACTTGTAGGATTGATTCTGATATTTGATTTAGGACCTTAGGTTTGTGGATGGTTTTGATAAGTCGTAGTTGGTTCAATAGAGCGTAGTAAGGTTCCATAGAAAGGCTCCAGACTTAGTGAAATTTTGGAGTTAAAGTTGAGTTCTACGGATGAGGTCTATGGATGGTAGAAAGTTCAACAGGCCATAGACATGTCGCATCAAAGTTTGTCAAAATTTAAGGCTTCTGAACTTTTCTACGGTTAGCCAGGAGTCCTACTTATATAGGTACAAACTGTAGGAAGGTCTAGTAGTTAATTTTAAGGAGTTTTTGGGTCTTTTCCTTATGTGTTCAATACCAAAGCTATATTGTTTTTACCTCTATTATAAGCCCTATATATGTACTTTAAACCCTAAAGGTACCTAATTCTATATCATTCTTTTAATGCTCAAATCCCAACTACATTCATCCTCTCCAACTCTCTCTCTGAAGCTAAGGAAGAAGAAGTTAGGGTTTCAACTAAGGATCTCCAATTCACCACAACTTTTGGGCTTTGATCATCAAGGTATGTTAGCATTCACCATTGGAGTCCTTTCCTCCATTGGGTCCCCAAAGATACCAATTCTCCAAGTTAAATTCAATTAATCAATGTTAGAGTTTTCTCAAATATTGGTGGGTTCTTTTCAATTATGATTAAATTGCCTATTTTCTATGTTCTAATGCATGAATTGAAGTAACTATATTTTTTGAATTGTATTCATATGAACCCATTCATGTTCTATGTTTTTGTACTATGAACACATGATGATGTTTATGAACTATGAACTGTGATTTTATGATGATATGCATATTATTTTATGAGAATGATTTTTATGGCTGAAGTATGCTTACAGATGGAAGTATCAATGATAAATGTGAAAGGATTTCTCACAAAAGGATTCATAAGGTTGAGGGTCTTCTCACCTAAGTTGAATCAAGATTTAAGGAGCTATCCTAAATTACTTTAGCTTGGATTAGGTAGCTTAATTGCTGCCTTTCCATGGATGATGAATGAATATGGTTAATGACTATTCCATGGGATTTTACTTAGCACCGAAAGGATATTTAGATGGAGGATCTCCCATTTGTAAAGGTTGGGTCTCTAGTAAAAATCTCATTCTCCCTAATTACATGCCCTTGTAGGTTGTCTTGAGTGGCATAGCTAGTGGATCCACCTAAGCTAGAAGCTTAAACTTGTTTCCTTGGCAAGCAACAACATATCTTTTCGGTATGGGATAGACACCGAACTTCATGGTCTAGCTCACATGGTTTATTGTAAAAACCCGAGAGCATCCCCTAGTCTTTACCGGCGTATTCGACCTCTCGGAGGTCTTATACAAGTCCTTAGCATTCGTCATAGCATTTATCATAGAAAAATAGCGGAAAATTTAAAACTTTTTGATAGTATAACACAAGACTTAAAAAGTCACCTCATTTAAACCTTTAATACAAAATCGGAATACTACGTGTCAGGGTAGCCATCTTAAAACACGACTACAACACAAGAGGGACACATCCCTTACAACATAAAAGAAACTACTATCTAGTACATTGAACTTAAGGAAACTCTTTAACATAAAAGTCCTTGAATCTTAAAGGACACACCCGAACTTGGGAATAGTAAGCCAAGCTCATCACTTCTAGGAAAGGTCCTTTAGCCACCACCACCTACACTTGGTGTAAAAAGATGAAGAAGAATGGTGTTAGTACAAGAATGCACTAAGTATGATAACCATGCAAAA
>JAJOOS010080190.1:0-27681 GCA_029582725.1 Solanum chiquidenum | reverse complement strand
CTTCTATCTTATATAAACCATGAATGGATCTAAGCTTTATTTGAATACAGAAGAATTTTAGCATGGCTTCTTGACTTGGTTCCAAGATGGCGGTACAGTCGGACTTAGTACTACTTTTATTGGCTTTGTCTTAGTGACTCCGTTTGATAAGCCGTGGTCTTTAGCCCGAAAAGAGTTATTAAAAGGGCACCTTCATACCCGGTTAGAACTATCAAACATATGGGTTCAATAAAAGTATGTATTACTGTCCTGACAGGCCCTTTGCTTGGGTAAAATAATTAAACCATGCAGTCATCAAAGCTATGTCAAAATTCTTGTGTATTTTTATTCTTATGTAGTCGGACTACCTCTAAGGATATCGAATTGCTTGATCTATGACCGGGCGGACTACCGCCAGGTCAGTGATCCTGTAAACATGGTATCTTAAATACATATTTGATGTAATTTAAGTCATTATTTTATTTCACTAGATATTGTATATTAAGTCATTATTTTATTTCCCTATTGGAGTTATTAGAATTTAGAAGGTACTAGTGCATTTTGTTGAAATCATAGGTAGATATTGTTCAATCTCAAAGCTTCAAAATTTAAACTACAAATAAACTTAGTTTCGAGTGAGCATTATTTAAAAAAATCAGTTATGTGTTGAGAAATAAATATGAAATTTTGAATGATTTGGTGTAGCTTTTAAGGTATTTTTGAATGACTCTGATCCTTGAATTCAAGGAAGAAGACGAAATTTGTTTTTTAATAATAATGTAGTATATTATATATTGTATATGAGTACATAATATCTTTTATAATTTTATATAATATTGTATATTGAGTGTATAATATTATATATTAAGTATTAAAAATAAGAAATAATTTTTTGTATATTGTTGTATATCATATGTATAATGTTGTATATTGGATTGTGTTTTGCCCTAAATATTTGTAATGTAAGTTTTTGACATATATTTTATATAAGTTAGATAATTGTATATTTTTAAATTTTAAAAAAAATTAATATTACTATACGTGTACACATCACATGCTATTGTAACTAGTACGAAAGATGCATCAATTGTTAAAGGTCAGTATTGATATTGGTCATTTTTTGTATCCTAGTTTTTCTAATTGCATGCCTAAATCGGCCTTTGATTTATTTTCTAAAATTTTATTTTACAATTTTTGGAAAAGCGTAAAAATATTCTTAAATTATGTGAAAGTGAATAAAAATGTCTTCACCGAATAAGTTGGTCTAAAAACAACTTTCATGTTAATAGTTTGATCCAAAAATATCTCTACCTCTAATAATTTGATCCTAAAATTTCTCTATCGTCACTAAATGGGTAAAAAATTATCGTTTTTCAAATATTTTTACATAAGTTAGATAATTATACATATATTTTTAAAAAAATTTAAAATTAATATTATTGAATGTGTACACAACACATGCTATTGTTACTAGTACGGAAGATGCATCAATTGGCAATGGTCAATTATGATATTGCCTCAATTTTTATATCCTATTTTGTTAATTGTATGCCCAAAGCGGTCTTTGTTTTATTTTACAATTTTTAGAAACGAGTAAAAATATTCTTTAATTATGTGAAATTGTATAATTTAGTTATCGAATCTAGTTTTCAATCATTCACATGATGTACGCAGGATAACCAAATATTTTTAAATCAGATTAATAAGTAGAAGTACTTAACCACATTTTCTTCGGAGTCTTAAATTCAAAGGTGCAAAAGAAGCACGGTTGACAATATAACAATACGTAGAGATATCATTTGCCTAAAAGCGTTAGTCAACTCAAAATTTTAAATCATGCAATGAGCTCTTTCCAAAAGAGTTCTATTCATCGTTTTTGCAACACCGTTTTGCTAAGGGGTCATCCTCACAGTATGATGTCGAGTGATTCCTTCATTTTTGCAAAATTTATTGATCTCATCATTACAAAATATCAAGTAATTATATGACCTATGCCGCTTGACATGTTTTCCTATTTGCTTTTCAATCAAAACTTTCCATTATTTGAAAGTTAAGAAAATATCACTTTTATTTTTTAGGAAATAAATCAAAACTTTCCTTGACTAATCCTCAATGAAAGTTAACATATACCTGATACCACCTTTTGACGAGGGACTAGAAGGATCCCAAATATATGAATGAATTTAGTCTAAAGTATCTTTTGTTCGATGAGTTATTATAGATTTGAAACTGACTCTTTTATTGTTAATGAATATACTGTATTCATCAAAGTCCATATTTCTGATATTATGTCCACATAAGAGACCTATTTTGCCGAGGATGGAAAGACCTCACTCATATGTCCTGACCGTATATATCAGGTGATGTCATAATCAAATTAAGTAGAAAATGCAGCAATACCTGTGACAATGGATCCTAGTAAAGTGTACAACTTATTAGATTTATGTGTTTTCATGATCACCAGAGCATCTAGAGAGATTTTCCTAACTCCCCCTTCACTTGTGTATTTTCACCAAAGAAAGTCTAGAATGACTAATGAGATGAGATTCTTTAAGTTGGGAAAATATATAACATTAGTGAGAGTTCTTACCAAATCATCATGCATTCTTATTCGAATTGTACCTTTATCAAAACTTTGTAGGGAGCATTGTTATCCATTAAGACAATTCCATCTCCAACAAATTTGTATATGGTAAGAAAATCTCTATTGGAACACATAAGAACAATCTGAATCTAATGCCAATCATTGTTAGATTTAAAACTATTACTAGTAGCTAAAATATTGTTCCCTCAGACTCATTAGCAACTACACTTGTTTTAACTGGGACAATATTTTGGCGCCTGTTTTTGTTTCTCTTATGCTTTTCTTTGTTTTTCAACTTATACCATTCAGAAATAATATGAATTTTTTATGATATATTTGCACACCACATTTTGTATCTGAACACCTCCTCACTACTTGATTCTTTCTTATTAGATTTACCTCTTGCAGATAAATCTTTCCTATGGATTTCACTACTTTTCCGGTAATATTTTATCTATTTTTTCTTTTAATTTTAAGATAGATTTAATTTTCCTATAATAGATATTATCCTTTTCATCGAACATAGTATATCTAACATGCTTAAATGATTGGGGTAATAAAATAAGTAATAAGACGTTCTGATCTTAATCATTAACTTCAGCCTCGATATTATTCAAATCCATAAGAGTAGAATCATATGCATCAATAAATGAGAGTATATAAGTACCTTCAATCATGTTGCAAAAAATCAACTACGTGTTGAGGAACCTAAATATGAATTTTTGAATGATCTCATATAGCTTTTGAGGTATTTTTGGATGACTCTGATACTTAGATTTAAGGAGAAGACGAAGTTCATTTTTTTTAATAATAAAGTATTACATTGTATATTATTGTGTAGAAGTGCATATTATCTTTTACAATTTTATATAATATTGTATATTGAGTGTATATTAAGTTTTAAAATATTTTTGTAAGAATTAACATTTTTGTTATTATTGTATATCATATGTATAATTTTGTATACTAGATTGTTTTTTGCGCCAAAGATTTGTAATGTAATTTTTTACGTATATTTTTATATAAGTTAAATGATTGTATATTTTAAAAAAAATTCAAAAAATTAATATTATTAGACTAGTACACATCAGATGCTATTGTAACTAGTACGAAGATGCATCAATTGTCAATGATCAATTTTGATATTGGTCAATTCATGTATACTATTTTTGCGAACTGCATGAACAAGTCGGTCTTTGTTTTATTTTCTAAAATTTCATTTTACAATTTTCGTATAATGAAATCGGTCGGTCATTTTCAGAAAGTTTCATGAATTTACTATTTTATTCTCTTGATATTGACCCCGAATCTTCTATGATTGAGTTTTGAAAAGTTGGTTTTGAACATTGACTTAAAAGCTGAGAATTTTGATAAGTTTTGATTTTGAAAGGCTAAGTTGTTAAGAAAGTGGTTTTCGATGTGTTTTGGAGTTGTGAGTGTTAGAAATAGAATTCCATTACAGTCCAGAAATGTAAAATATGATCTGTGAGAGTTGTCGATTTCTAATTCAGAGTCTTTTTGAGGATTCGAGGTAAGTTGTGAAATTGTGGAATTTTAGCTTTTGGAGTGACTTTGCTCAACATTCAAAGTTTGAATGCGCGAATCGTAATTCTGAGAATTCCGTTGGATTTTGGGGATTATTTTAAGCTTAGGTAAGGTCTTGGTTGATTTTTGAGAGGTCCCGAACTTGTTTTAGTCTTTTTAGGCGTGAGTTAGTTTCTTGGGATTTTCACGAATGTCGGGTCAGAGAGAGCTCGAACTCGTGTTTTGAAAGTTTTGGTGAGTTCAGAACGTCGAGTATAATTGATTTGCATTTTTGATCAGGGTGTACAACGTTCTGAATGAATCCCGAGGGTCCTTTCGATGCTTTGAATTTTGGTTGTGTTTTGTAGTGCAACATGCCTTGCTTTTGCAAAGGTCTTGTCGCTTAAGCGACCTTCTCTTTTGTGACGCCCGCATTTTTAGCAAGGTTCACTTGTCGCTTTTGTGACATGAGAGAGGGTTTTTGGCCTTCCATTTCAGGGTTTAAGCCCGCATTTCTCCATTTTTGAATTTTTGGAGTTTTGGGGTGACAATTTGGACCAAATTTTTAAGGAAATTATCTTGGGTAGCGATTGTTATCTCTAAATCTTCAATTACCCATTATTATTTATAGATTCATGTGTTCAAATCAAGCTTTTGAAATGAGAAATTTGGGGTTATCTTCAAGAATCGAAGAAATTAGTAGAATGGTAAATTTGAAGTGATTTTGATCACTTTTGCGAAATAGTTTTCTCTAATGAGTTTCTAAAGTCTTAAACACCATTTTCAAGTATTTTTTTGGGTTCAAACCTCTATTTTGAAATTGGATATTGAGCCGATTGGTCCATTTCTCTATATAATTAATGTGGGAATTGTTGTTTCCAATGAGTGATTGTAAATACTTGATTATTATAAATTGTGTGAATTTGAAAGTGAATCAGAAGGGAAAGACTCAACTCATGGAGTGATTGTTGATTGATTTAAGGCAAGTGACTTCCTAAATCTAGTTTTCTAGTAGAATTCATGTACTTCCTTCATTGCTTGTGTGTTGGGAGAAATGAGGATGAGGTGAAGGGTTAATTGTCCACTTTATACATCTAAATGAGTAAAAAATGGTTTAAATGAAAAAGGCTATGTGTTGAATATGATGATGTGAAACTCCTTATTGTGACCTTTGTTGATTGATTGATGAAATGTTTGAAGCATGAATGTGGATTTGAATTGTGTGAATTGTTGTCTCTTTCGTGTGGTTTGATATTGCTTATATGCATTGAATTTAAACACCGTGATGAGACATGTGATAACTTATGAAGCCGAGGTCATTGCCGGTGAGTGTTATGATGCCGAGGTCTTTGCCAGCAAGTGATGTGATGCCGAGGCCTTTGCCGGTGAGTGCTTGATGCCAAGGTCTTTGCCGATGAGTTTTGTGATGCCGAGGTTATTTCCGGAAAGTGGTATAAATCCAATGAAAAATAGTTCTGTATAATGAATTGATATAAAGTCGATGGGAAATGGTTCTGGCCGGTGATATTTTGCCGATGGAAAATAGTTTCGACAAGAGATTGATTACTGTGACTTCATAAATTTGATGTTTATGCGTGAATTGAGTGCTAATTTTGATTTATGTAGTTTTTGCGAGTGATTGATTGGATAGAGTCCCCTGATCTCGACATTCAAGCACGAATCCCTTGAGCGCTTCGGCGGCGGATAGCAGCATGGGCAAAGCACTCTGCTGCGGCGAGCAGCCGGTTCTTATTGCATTCACCAAGATAGTCTTGCTCGCTCCTTTCCTTACAGTCAAGTGGCTTTCCGCTCCTGAACTCTACGGCGAGTTCAGCCACCACCTCTGGGTCTGGGCTCTGCTACTTGACTTTAAGATTGACTTACTTGATTCGTTTGATTATTGATTTTAACTATTAAGCTGTGAATATTGGGACTTTTGAGTCATGTATTGTTGAATTGCTAGATTGAGCTAATTTCTGTGCAAGTTGTAGTTTGAGGAGGTTCGGTTAGAGTGTATGGGTTATTTGGTTTCTAGCTAGATACCTTGTTTATTAGGTTGCTTGATGGGTACCGTGTTGTTGGTACTCATCCCTTGCTTATACACTTGTGTAGGTTCCGAGCCCAGACCCGTGTGACCTCTTTCTTCTTATTCTGATTTTGAGGCTTATCAAGGAATTGAAGAGGTAGATGCTTGTCACTTTGGAGGGCCCTTATTTTCCTTTTCTTTATACTTTGTTCTATTTAAGAAACAAAGACTGAGACTTGTACTTATTTCTAAATTCCACACTTTATGTATCTAGTGGCTTGTACACATGACAACCAGGTTTTGGGGTATTGTTTAGAATGAATAAGTTTTCCTCCTTTGTCTTTTTCTTGCTTTATATTTTCTGCATTTCTTTCATTTTTGTTGGGTTGAGGCTGACTTGTCTTGGTGGAAAAAAACAAGTGTCATTACGTCCATTTTTGGGTCGTGACAAATGGTATTAGAGCCAGGTTCATAGGTCTCATGTGTGTACCAAACCAAGTATAAGTAGAGTCTTTAGGATCGGTACAAAGACGTATGTACTTATCTTAAAGAGGCTACAAGGATTGTTATGGAACTTCCTTTATTTCATCATTTCTTATCGTGCGTGGTTACCTTTACTAGTGCTGAGTTACTGCGTGTTATTTGACAGATGTCTAGGACCAGAGCTTATGTTTCTAGTGGTAGAGGGGAGGCAGTCCTTGTGCATGTTTCTGAGATCCCAGCTAGGGGTAGAGGTAGGGCCAGAGCTTGAGGTCGTTCTCATGAAGTAGCACCAGCTAGAGGCCGTGCCCGTGGAGCAGCACCAGCCAGAGGAAGAGGTAGAGAGGCTTCACCGAAGCCACAGGTTGAGGTTGTCGAGAACCAGGTCCTTCTAGGGTTCACATTTAGGTAGTCAATCCTTTCAACATCATGGACCGGTTCATGCTTTTATGCCAATAGTTGAGAGTAGGAAATCAGCCCAAGGATCTTATGGTTATGGCCGAGGTGGCCATGGTAGTTCATCTAATTCAAAGCATAAGTTATCTATGTCGATATCTTACTTTCTTGTGGGGATCCAGGTCATATGATATGACAGTGTCCTTTTCAAACTCGTTCAAGATCCCAACGTTCTTATTCAGATGCTCCATCTAAGGATTCCACGCCTCCATCCAGGGGTCGAGGCAGAGTTCAGTCCGGTAGAAGTGGCAGGACTTTTGGTAGGGGTACTCCAGCTCTGCAGGGTAGAGGTAGATGTTCTACTCGGACAACAGGCGGCCGTGATGGACATTGTTAGTGAGGCTTGAGGCTGATATTTCTAATGTTGTGATCACATGTATCGTATTAGTTTGCCATCAACCTGTGTCTCTATTGTTTGATTCAAGATCTTCTTTCTCATATGTGTCCACCTATTTTGCTGTTGGGTTTGATATGTTGTCTGATTGCATGCTTGTGGCTATTCATATTTCTACATCAGTAGGTGAATCCTTAGTGGTTGATCGAGTGTATCGATTTTGTCTTGTTTCCTTGGCCGGGTATGATACTTGGGTATATTTGATCATTTTGGGAATGATAGACTTTGATATCATCTTGATTCTTGGGTATGTATTGGCTCTCTCTACATCATGCTATTCTTGATTGTTATGCTAAGACTATGACATTAGCAATGTCGGGTGTCTCGAGAGTTAAGTGGACGAGTGCTAGTGGTTCCTACCCTAACAAAGTTATCTCCTTCATTAAAGCTCATAGATTGTTTGCGAGAGGGTATTTATACTACTTGGCTTTCATTCGGGATAGTAGCATTGATCCATCTCCTATGGATTTTGTGCCCGTCGTTCAAGAGTTTTTAGATATGTTCCCTACTGATCTTCTAAGTGTTCCTCCAGATATAGATATCTCTTTTGTGATTGACTTAGAGAAGGGCACCAAACCATCTCTATTCCTCATTATCATATGGCTCGACCTGATTTGAAAGAATTGAATGACCAATTATAAGATTTGTTAAGTAAGGAGTTTATTCACCCTACTATTTCTCCATGGGGTGTTCATGTGTTGTTTATGAGGAAGAAAGATGCATTCATGAGGATGTGTATTGATTATCGCAATTGAAAAAAGTGACACTGAATAACAAGTATCCTCTTCCTCACATTGATGATTTGTTTGATCAACTTCAGGATGCATATCTGTTTTATAAGATTGATTTGAGGTCGGTTATTATCAATTGAAGATTAGGGCATTGGATATCCCTAAGACATCGTTCTGGACCCGTTATGGGCATTATGAGTTTCTTGTGATGTCTTTTGGCTTGACTAACGCCCCTACAACATTCATGAAGTTAATGAATGAGGTGTTTCGACCTTATCTGGATTCCTTTGTGATAGTGTTCATTGACGATATCTTGGTGTACTCCAAGACCGAGGTGGATCATAATTGACATTTGAGGATTGTACTCCAGAGATTGAGGGAAGAGAAACTTTATGCCAAGTTCTCGAAGTGTGAGTTTTGACTTGATTCTATGATATTTTTGGGACACGTGTTATCCAAGGATGGTAATCAAGTGAATCCATCCAATATTGAGGTAGTGAGGGGTTGGACCATACCTACATCGGTTACTGAGATCCAGAGTTATGTGGGACTTGCGGGGTATTACCGATGATTTGTTCAGAGCTTCTCTACCATTGCATCTCATTTGACTAGATTGACTTGGCAAAGTGTGAGTTTCTAGTGGTCTTATGAGTGCGAGGAGAGCTTTCAAAATTTCAAGACCTTGTTAACGTCGGCTATAGTTTTGACTTTACCTGGGGAGGGTGTGGATCTCACCCTGTACTGTGATGCTTCTAGAGTCGAATTATGTAGTGTTCTTATGAAAAAGGCAAAGTGATTGACTATGCCTCTAAACAATTGAGGACCCATGAGAGGAATTACCCTACCCATGACATAGAGTTGGCAGCTATAATGTTTATGCTTAAGCTATGGCGACATTATCTGTATGGGGTTCATTGTGAGGCTTTCATGGACCATTAAAGTCTTCAGTATATCTTCATTTAGAGAGATTTAAACTTAAGGCAGCGCATATGACTTGAACTACTGAAGGGCTATGATTTCACCATCTTGTATCATCTAGGAAAGGCCAATGTGGTGGTTGATGCTTTGAGTAGGAAGACTTCTAGCATGGAAAGTCTTGTCGCTATTAGTGTGAAAGAGAGACCATTGGCTAAAGATGTTCAGAGGTTAGCCAACAATCTCATTCGATTATAGATTTCTAAGGAGACAGGTGGTTTGATTGCTTTTATTGATTTCGTTCTTCCTTAGATGAGCAGATTCGTGAGCGTCAGTTTGATGAAGAAAGGCTATGTCTCATTCAAGACAAGCTGAGGAAAGGGGAAGCCAATGAGACTATCCTTGATTCTGATGGTGTCTTGTGGATTGGAGGCAATATTTGTGTGCTCAAGGTGGGTGAGTTGATTAGACTGATTCTCGAGGAGGCTCATTGTTCCCTATAGTCCATCTATCCGGGTACGATGAAGATGTATCATGACTTGAGCCAGCACTATTGGTGGTGTGGTATGAAGAGGGATATTGCAGACTTTGTTTCGAGGTGCTTGACTTGTCAACAGGTTAAGTGTGAGCACCAGCAGCCTGGAGGTATATCTCAAAGGATGCATATTCCTACTTGGAAGTAGAAGTGGATCACTATGGACTTTGTTGTGGGATTACCTACCACTGTAGGTGGTTACGACTCAATTTGGGTGGTAGTTGATAAGTTGACGAAGTTTGCCCATTTCATCTTGGTTCGGGTCAAGTTTATGACGGAAAATTTAGTCGAGCTTTATATCAGTCAAATTGTGCGATTGCGTCCCAATTTCTGTTGTCTCTGATCGAGGTTCGTTATTCACTTCCCATTTTGGAAGGCTTTGCATCATGGTTTGGGTAATCAGTTAGATATGAGTACAAATTTCAATCCTCAAACAGATGGTCAGTTTGAGCAGATGATTCAGGTGTTAAAGGACATGCTCCAAGCTTGTGTGATTGATTTTGGTGTTACATGGGATCAACATCTGCGCTTAGTAGATTTTGCCTACAACAATATTTATCATTCTAGTATTCAGATGGCCCATTTTGAGGCGTTGTATGGCAGACGGTGTAGATCTCCGATCGGATGGTTTGATTCAACTGAGATGGATTCATTAGATACAGACTTTCTTAGAGATGATATGAAGCAGGTTCGTATGATTCAAGGTAGACTATTGACATCCCAGAGTCGACATAAGAGTTATGCGGATCGGAGAGTACAACCCCTAGTGTTCATGAAGGGTGATCATGTTTGGCTCTAAGTGTCACCCATGAAGGGTGTCATGAGGTTCGGAAAAGAGGTCAAGCTTAGCCCTAGATTCATTGGACCCTTTGATATTTTGAGGTGTGTGGGTGAGGTGGCATATAAGTTGGCCTTGCCACCTAGCTTATCAGCTGTGCATATTGTATTTCATGTTTCCAAGCTTCGGAAGTACTGCCGGATGAGTCTCATATACTTTCCCTTGATTCAGTTAAGTTGGGTCTACACTTATATTTTTAGGAGGAGCTTGTAGTTATTTTGGATAAGCAGGTCCGGAAGATTAGGACCAAAGATATTGCTTTAGTGAAGGTGTAGTAGAAATATCGTTCAATTGGTGAGGTGACTTGGGAGAAAAAGTCAGATATGCGTGCCAAATATCCTCATCTCTTCAAGCTCCATGTATTTTCTTTTGCTTTATGTTTGAAGACGAACATGATTTTTAATAGTGGATAATGTAATGATCCGTTCGTTCATTTTTGGAAAGTTTCATGAATTTTTTAGTTTTCCCTCCCAATATTAACCACGGGTATTCTATGATTGAGTTTTGAAAAGTTAATTTTGAACTTTAAGTTTAACGTTGAGAGTTTTAGTTAGTTTTAAGTTTGAAAAGCTAAGTTGTTAAGAAAGTGGTCTTTTGTATCTTTTGGAGTTTTGAGTGTCGAAATGAAATTTCTTCAATTTCATCAGTCTTGGAATGTGAAATTTGATCCGTGAGAGTTGTTCCGAGTCTTTTTGAGGATTTGATGTCCTAAGTTGTGAAATTGTGGAATTTTAGCTTTTGGGTTGACTTTGGTCAACATTCAAACTTTGGATGCTTGAATCAGAGTTCCGAGAGTTCTGTTGGATTTAGGAGATGTTTTAGGCCTAGGTGAGGTCTTGGTTGATTTTTGAGAAGTTCCGAGCTTGTTTTAGTCGTTTTAGGCGTGCGTTAGTTTCTTGTTATTTTCATGGATGTTAGGTCAAGGATACCTCGGATTAGTGTTTTGATGGTTCCATTGAGTCCGAAAAGTCGAGTATAATTGATTTACATTTATGGTTTCTGTGTATGGGGTTCCGAACGAATCCCAAAGGCCTTTCGATGTTTTGAATTTTGGCTGTGTTTACTAGTGCTGCAGAACTCACTTTTGTGAAGGTCACGTCGCTTAAGTGAAGGATGTATCGCTTAAGAGATCTTCGTTTTTGCGAGTGAGGCTTCACTTTTGTGATGCCTGTGTTTTTAGCAAATCGAGCAAACCCCTGATCATTTTTGCGACATCAGATAGGGTTTTTGGCCTGTCATTTCGGGGTTTAAGCCCCATTTCACCATTTTTTAGTTTTGGGAGCTCTAGGTGTTTATTTGGATCAAATTTTTGAGGAAAATCTTTTGGGTAACGATTCTTATCTCTAAATCTTCAATTATCCATTATTATTTATGGATTTATGTGTTCAAATCAAACTTTTGAAATGAGAAATTTGGGGCTATCTTCAAGAACCCAAGAAATTAGTAAAATGGTGATTTTGTAGTGGTTTTGATTCCTTTTTCGAAATGGTTTCTCTAATGAGTTCCTAAAGCCTTAAACACCATTTTCAAGTATTGTTTTCAGGATTTAAACCTCCATTTTGAAATTGAGTTTTGAGTTGATTGACATATTTCTCTATATAATTGATGAGTGATTGTTAATACTTGATTATTATAGATTGTGTGGCTTTGGATGTGATTCGAAAGGGGAATACTAAACTCGTGGAGTGATTGTTGATTGATTTAAGGCAAGTGACTTCCTAAACCTTGTTTTCTAGTAGAAATCTTCCTTTGTTGCTTGTGTGTTGGGAGAAATGGGAATGATGTGAAGGGTTAAATTGTCACGACCCGAGAGCACCCCCTAGTCGTAACCGGCATACTCGACCTCGAAGAGGTCTAATACAAGACTCTTAGATCATTCATTGCATACGATACTTAAAAATAGAGAAAAAATAAAAACTTTATTCACAAACGAAGATACTTTCATAAAAATAGCAAGCGGAAGACTTCTAACTTTATACACTTATGTCTCAAAACCATCTAATACCTTTAGAGTACAACATTGGAACTAAGCCCATACAAAACTTAAACAATACTAAAAGACATAAAAGGGAATATGTAGGGTATTGTCCTCGAACATATGAGGACATACCAAAAGATCTTGAGAGAACTCTAATCCCAAGCTTCAACTCTAAGCCAACTCAATCACTTTCCTGCACCTACACTTTGTAGAAAATTAGAGGAAAATATGGATTAGCACAATAAGTACTAAGCATGATGAACATGGAAAAACATGCTTTTAAACGGACATTTTGGTTGGAAACTCATGCATATGCTATTTGAGAAAATCTTGCAAGTCGTGAACAAATAATGCATAGTTTACATCACAACCAACATATAAAGCATTTACTTCACATTTATACTTCACCTCAAGTAATGATGCTTCACAAGTATCAATATACAACACATAACATGTACACCAAGCAAGATACAAGTTAACATCCTAGGATCTCTATCTAGAGTCATCCTAAGGCACACTTGAGTGAGACATGAAGTTGCCGTCCATACAACCTCATTCATACACACCTAATTGTTCCTCAAGGTTACTATAGACAAGAACCTTGACATTTCAATATAACATGCTAAGTAGTTCATTTCCTTAGTATAAGAGAGACATGCAATAAATTATAAGGATATCAAGTCAACATTCTTCTTTGGAGTCATTTAGAACACATTCATGCATTTAGAGGACTTTCACGTATTAGCCATTAAGGCTTAGGGAACTCACTTTAGTATCTTCAAAGCCTACTTGTGCCATGTGTATATAGCATCCCATACTACTACCTACACGTTATAGAACTTATCCAATAATTAGAGTGCACATCCCACATGATGGGAATAGGTATTAACCAACATAGACCATACTAGCTAGGCATGGAATCCGGCGTCATAAATCCCACGCCGTGGAGGGTGTTCTACTTGCCAAGGGTAGAACTAGTAAGCAACCCATGTAGGCACATGGTTAAGGGGATATCCAAAGATGTTCATTGGACTCTTGCCTATTCTACGGGAAGAGACACCATCTTAACCATATCCACTCGGTGCTAGCCTTATTTCCCATAGAGTAATTTCATTCACATGTGTGTTCTAGAGAGGCCACCATCATTATGTCTAGACGACCCATAGTACCTTCACCAAGAAGGGAACAATACTTAGGTCTAGCCGATCAATGTTCGTTAAAGATAACTCATTAACTTTCTTATAGAGGACTTTCTATCGTTCCGGTCCACTAACTCTAAGTCTATAATTTCACACAAGAAGAAGATCTTCACCCTTAGGCCTACCGCTTCAAGGTTTTACATTCACCTAGGGGTCTAGACTCATCATGAAAGGGCACCATGCTTAGGTATAGCCGATTCAAGGTATAGCCTAGAATACCTTATTACTCATTCATAGAAAGGGCACCATGCTTAGGTCTAGCCGATTCTAGACATTCATTCATTCATTTAAGAAGAGGTTACCAATCTAGGTCTACCAATTCATGCTCAATTAGACACTTAAGTCAAGATACATTCATCACTTAAGAGAAGGATGCCTAAGCCTACCAAGTCAAGAGTTCACATTCAACAAGCTTTCATGTATCAAGAAGAGGCACATAAGTCTACCAAATCAAGAGAAAACATCATCATATAGAGACTCTTCATAGTCTATCATCATCACATATAAACATTAAGAGAGAGAATACTTTCCATCACAACCCAATATCACCTCATACAAGATCACAATTGAGATCACATGAACACATTCACAACATACTATCACATATACCATAACATGACAATACTACCAACCACCACATAATGACTTCAAGGACATGATCATAATACAATCAATATATAAACACCTCCACCATAAGTGGATCAATCCATACAAGAAAAATTGTATATCAATTCTACATTAGTAAGGAAATTAGGTTAACTTACCATTCTCCAAAGCCATAATCAACATTACTCAATTCTTCAACAATTCACCATATATAAGTATAGACAACAATAGAAACCAATAAATCAATTCAATCTAAGCACAATTTCATCAACATTGAATCATAATCACAAAACCCACTTCATAAGTCAAATTTAGGAGTTTAGTGAAAACATGGGTTCTTGAAGGAATTCCATATAAAAATCATCTTAAAATTGTAATTATAACCTTAATTTATCAACATAATGACTTTGAAAACGTTTTACCCATGAACCCATTCCTAGAATAGAAAATAGGACTTTTGTTCTTTAAAACACTTTTGAAACCCTTTGATTGGACTCCTTGAAAGAAAGGTTGATCAAGGATCAAGGGTCTCCATACCTTAGATATGAATTCCCTACGAAATTGGAGAATAAAGCACTTGAAATCTTCAACCCTAGCTCCAACTTGTTCTTGAGCTTCAATGGTGTTCTAGAGAGCTTGCAGGTGCGACCTACGACTCCACACCTACGAACCGTAGGTGGAGTGATGGGCCATCCTGTTGGCTCGTCGTTTGTGACAGAGACTTGTCCATGGGATATAAGGCTCCCTAGGCTAAGTCTTGACTTACGGAGGTAGACTTACGGGGCTTAAGTGGACCTACTGGCCGTAAGTCATGGTCGTAGATCACCACTTTTGGCAGCTTGGGGTTTTTTACTTAGGGTCCTCCTCAAGGACCCTTAGGGTGGTCCTATGGGAGTCGTACCCGGATGTTTAACCCCTACACATTCCCATCTAGGTTCTAGGGTCACTTCTACCAGTTTTAGACCTCAACCACACAACAATTTCAACAACACATTAGAACACACTAGCACCAAAAGACTAGTTTTCGAACGTCATGGTCGTTTCTTGACGTTTGACTTAAAAACACTTCTAACTAAACTTTAAAAGCCAAAACTCATAATTTTAACAAGTTACCAACTTCTAAAGAACATGTGAAGCTCTAGTTCTTCCTATTTTATTTTTTTAAGATCATTACTTAAATTGTCTACTTAATATATCTAAATGAATAAAAAGGGTTTGAAATAACAAGGGCTATGTGTTGAACATGATGATGTGAGTTGTTTTTATTATGACACTTGTTGATTGATTGATGAAATGCTTTGAAGCATGAATGTGGACTTGAATTGTGTGAATTATTATCTCTTCTGTATGGTGTGATATTGCTTATATGCATTGACTTTGAACACTGTGAAGATACATGTGATGACTTATGAAGCCGAGATCTTTTCCGGTGAGTGTTATGACGCCAAGGTCTTTTGCCGGCAAGTGTTATGATGCGAAAGTCTTTGTCGGTGAGTGCTATGATGCCGAGGTTTTTACCGGCGAGTGTTGTGATGTCGAGGTCACTTTCAGCAAATGGTATAAAGTCGATGATAAATTGTTTTGGCTAATAAATTGATATAAAACCGATGGGAAATAAATTCGGCTTGTGTTATTGTGCCGACGGGAAATGGTTCTGACAAGACATTGATTACTGTTACTTGATGCATTTGATGTTTATGTGTGACTTGATTGCTAATTGTGATTTATGTGCTTGTTGCGAGTGACTAAGCTACTTGACTTTGAGATTGACTTACTTGATTCGTTTGATTATTGATTGTGACTATTGAGCTGTGAATATTGCGCCTTGTGAGTCGTGTATTGTAGACTTGTTAGGTTGGCCTGATTTCTGTGCATGTTGTAGTTTGCGAAGGTTCGGTTGAAGTGTAAGGGGTATTCAATTTCTAGCTAGATACCTTGTTTATTAGGTTTCTTGTTGGGTAGCATGTTGTTGGTACTCACCCCTTGCTTCTACACTTGTGTAGGTTTCAAGCCTGGACCCGCGTGACCTCTTTCTCCTTATTCTGATTTCGATGCTTTTCAAGGAATTGAAGAGGTAGCTGCTTGTCACTTCGGCAGACCCTCTTTTTACTTTTCTTTATACTTTATTCCTGAGAAATAAAGACTGAGACTTGTATTTTTCTAAATTCCGCACTTTATATATCTAGTGGCTTGTACACATGACAATCAAGTTTTGGGTATTGTTTAATATGAATAAGTTTTCTGCCTTTGTCTTATTCTTGCTTTATTTCTTTTGTTTTCGTTGGGTTGAGACTGTCTTGTCTTGATGGAAAACGATAAGTATCATCACGTCCGTTTTTGGGTCGTAACATTCTGGAACAGAGTAAAAAGTATTCTAAAATTATGTGAAATTGAATTAAAATGTCCTTAGTGAATAAGTTGGTCTAGAAATACCTTTGATATCAGTAATTTAGTCCAAAAATACATCTACCTCAGATAATTTGATCCCAAAATATCCTTATTGATACTAAAAGGGTTTTATATATATATATTATAAAGTTTTCTTTTTATACACATCATTTTCCTAATAAAATACTCCATTACTTTTAACGAGCCCGATTCATCTTTTCTTTCTTTTAAAATCACCTTAATTAATAAAGATAGTTTTGTTTTCTTCTTAGTCTCATTTTATCAATTAAAATAGAATAACTTCATTTACCTTTGAGAAAATACATAACCCCCCCCCCTAAACTTGGCAGCACAACTTACTTTAGTACTTATTAAATACCATCCTTATCAGCTTTGAAGTGATTTTTTTTTCATCCTGAGACTATAACACCACTCTCATCCACCACATCTTAGCAACGTAAGCGCCACATCATAACCATGTAGGTACCACATCATTAATTTTTAGTTCTTATTTACTTATTCACTATTTTTTATTAAACACTTTTTAAGATTAATTATATCAATTAATTAATTTATTAATGCATACCGCCCACCTCCTCTCTTTCTTCTTCCTTGTTGTTCACCATTTCAACCTTCAATACTTTCTCTTCTTCTTCTTCTTCACTATTCAACAATTTTTTTAAATAACTATAATGAAGAAAATTCACTATAATAATCACATTATCTTCTTCGAACCCACCCCACGAATTACCCTCTTGGAGAATGAATTATTTTAAAAGCCAATTTTTTCTTGACAACTTAAATAAGAAGTGAAGATTGCATAAGAAAGTTGATCAAAAAAATATAAATTCTATGAGAAATATTTGAATGGATTTAGAAATCAAAATGGGTCACTCAAAATTCAAGAAAGTTTACATCTACGAAATCGACATCAATAATATAGAGTGAAATCAACGTCAAAAAAATGACATTGGTATTGAATTTTATGGATTAGTAAAGGACTAGTGAAACGAAAATAGTTGATATAGAAGTGGGGAGGAAGATGGAGGAGGAGGTGTTTCAATGGAGAAAAAGGTGTATTGAGGACGACAACAAAATGAAAAGAAAAAAATTAAAGAAATTGAAAATGGGACCCACTAATTCTATTTACCTCTAAATAAGAAAAATTACATATTATTAAAGAGTTAATATATCAAGAAAAACTATTTAAAATATTAGTTATTTATTGGCCAATAAAAAAAGGCCATGTGTAGGACTTTAAAAAAATTCAGCTTTTTTTTCTCTTTTTTCACGCGCTTTAAGGAGAGTACATTCACTCTCTCTGCCACGTGATCCCTTAGGGGTGATTTTGAAAGATGTTAAAGGGGGTATTTAGACGCCCGTGTAGTTGAAGTGCTAAAGTAAGCTGTGCTGCCAAGTTTGGAGGGGGGTATGTCTTTTCTCTTTACCTTTTTAACTGATAGTACATACATGCATACATACATGCATGCATATATATAGAGAGAGAGAGAGAGAGAAAAGACATAAAGTGACACCTGAAGTTGTCCCGAATTTTCAAAAAGACACCTAAACTATGCAAGTGTCCTATTACCCTCCTAAACAATTCTGAACTGATATTATTACATCATTTTTTGTCCATCTGGCATGGAGAGTGTATGCACTCTGATTTCTTAAAGAGCGTGAACAAACTAGAAAAATGAATATAATTTTATTTTTACAAGTATTTTGCTATAAAATATATTTTCTTGTTTTTCTTATTATTTTAACTTTTTCGCCTTATTTTATTTCTTTTTCTTTCTTTCTTCTTCTTCAAAAATTCATTGTCATCTTCATTGTAGCTTCTCACTTTCAATGTCATTTTTTACCACAACTTCACCTCCTTTTTTTACTACTATTAGTTTAACTCTCTTCAATTTTAAAATTATATCTAAATTTTTTATATATAAATATTTTATTCTAGAAAATAGTACAATTTTGGAAAGAAAGGAATTTGACCGAAGAAGAAGAAGAAAAAAGAAAGAAAATGGAGGGGCTCAACTTGACGTGGGGATGGGGTGAGGTGAGGGTGGGAGGTGAAGAAGAAGAAAGAAAGAAAGAAAATGGAGGGAGGGGTAGCTTGAAAGTAGGGGTGGAAGATGAAAGTAGAATTTAAAATGAAATTAAAATTAAAGTAATAAAATTAAAATAAGTCACAAAGCAAGAGAGAGAAATAAAGAAAAACTTAAAATGAAAAAAAGATTATATTTCAAATTAAATTAACACGTGTCACACAATGATTGGTGTGTGATAACACTTGCCATTTAAAATCTGGAATCGATCAAAAAATGATGTAATAATATGTTATCGAAATTGTTTAGGGGGTAATAGGACGCCCGCATAGTTAAGGTGTCTTTTTGAAAATTCGGGACAACTTCAAGTGTCACTTTATGTCTTTTCTCATATATATATATATATATATATATATATATATATATATAGAGAGAGAGAGAGAGAGAGAGAGAGAGAGAGAGAAAACACATAAAATCCCCCGAACTTGGCACTAGAACTTAATTACTTTAGTACTTAAACTACACGGGTGTTTAAATACCCTCTTTAACATATTTGAAGTGAATTATTTTCAACACACACGCACACGCACACGCACACGCGCACGCATGCACACCTTTTATTTTTTAATGTTTTTCAAATTAAAGTAGGATACACATTTGTTAATAATCAAATTATTATTAGAGAAAATTGTGTTTGAAAACGAAAAGAAACAATACATTTAGTTGAAAAAGGGTATTTTTGATCTATTAAGTAACAATAAGGACATTTTTAGACTAAATTAGTAACGACAATGACATTTTAAATTTTTTGATCTATTTATATATTTTTATTAATTTTTGGTCCTTAACGATTCGATTTTCGATTTAACCAATAAAAAATACTCACTTGAATAGGTTTACTAGTTTACTAATGAGAAAGTAAAAAGAGTAAAAGAGATAGTAAAAAGAGTAGGTTATGTTGAAAATGAGTATATTTCTAAAGTTTCTTCCATTTATTTTTCTTATATGGCCGATTAGTCAAGGTTACCTCTATCTATGGTATCATTTTCTTAAAATAAAGAAAAATAAAAAGTATAATGTTACCAATAAAGAAATAAATTTACTTTAAGTTTTGATATTTTGTAAAATATAAAGTTGTGAAGTCAAAGCCAATGTGAAGTATAAATTATATGCTAAAGAGAAAAGATAGTAACTAGTTAGATAGTAATATTAGTACTCCATATTTTAAATTTAAGGGATAAAATATTAATCACTATAGTCTTGCTAAATTATTGGTTTACTCAATAAACTAATATTAAAAATCAAGATCAAATCGATAATCTAATATATTTTTTGTTATAAAATTATTAAAAATCTATTTAACTAAATAACTTTATAGCATTTTTTCATATTCAATTTATGATCGATTTGATTTTTACGCATAACATTTTGACCTTTGCCATTACCTTTTTTTTTCAAACAAACATTTATTCTCTTACTATTTTTCTTCTTGCGAATCGTTCCGCCCAAACTTTAGCGCAGTCTTCTTCAAAAAGTTGACAAAAAAAAGAAGAGAAAGTCTGCCTTTAAAAGAATATTCAAAATATACATCCAATCATTGGTGCTATGTATACTCTTTCTCTTCATTCATCTGTATCCGTATCAAACCAAAATAATTTTTGCTACATATTGTGACCAATTGATTTATTCCAAACTTATTAAATAACCCAAAAAATTGATTATTTCCAATTTTAACCTAGTCTACAATAAAAAATAATAATGGATAAATTGTTATGTGAATAAGGAGCAGACCATTCCTGTGCAATATGTCACAAACTACACAGAAGAAGTAATCTGTACTAGGCAAATTCAGTTGGATGAACTCGATTCAGAAGACAATTTTTTTGCTTTTGTTGGTAAGAAGTTTCAAACATGAGGTTCCAATATGAAAGTCTCAAGCGGGTCACAGGATATTTTTTCTGTATAATCTTAAAAAATGGGATGCAAAGAATTATATTGGAGGTGGACGTATAGAAAAAATGGTTGAATTGTCAAAAGAGATACCCTACAAATATTGAATGCAAATACTTTTCTGCTTAACCTTTTTATATACGACTCTTTCTGCGTTATTATTGCGACTAGAGTATGCATCAAATATTACGCTGTCCAATTGACTTAATGTTTGAAACTTGAAACTTTGGACAAGTCTTCCTTATACATTTCCCCTTCTTCTTCTTACTCGTATTTTATTTAAATAAATGGTCCAATTTCTTTTAAAGGAAGAAAATATAGCCTTTTAACAGTACTATAGACTTATTTCATCTGTGTATCGATTGATGGCTAAAGAACGGTCGATGGAGGCAACCCCTACTTGGGCGATAGCTGTGGTTTGCTTCATCTTGCTCGCTATTTCCATTTTTATTGAACAAATTATTCATCACATTGGAGAGGTACGTCGTACGTTCTTATATATAACTTGTTTGTTTTTCTTTTACTAGATCGATGGATATGAATGACTGTTGATTTTCATTTGCAGTGGTTACTGGAAAAGCGGAAAAAGCCTCTATATGAAGCACTTGAAAAGATCAAAGCTGGTAAATTCTCTTCTATTATATATCTGTATGTCTATGATGATGATAATAGATGACATTTTTGGTGTGTGTGTGTACTGTAACAGAACTTATGCTGTTGGGATTCTTATCACTGTTGTTGACAGTGTTGCAAGAACCAGTTTCTAACTTATGCGTCCCTAAGAGTATTGGTTATTCATGGCATCCTTGTAAGCCAAAAGAAGACGCCCAGTCTGAGTATGAGGTTACTTCATGTGACAAAAAGGTACCTACCATGAACCCCGCTTTTCTCTACATTATTATTCATTTTAAAAATTATATTAATGCACGCAGGGAAAAGTCCAATTTGCATCTTCGTATGCAATACACCAGCTCCATATCTTCATCTTTGTGTTGGCAGTTGCTCATGTATTGTACTGTATAGCAACTTTTGCTTTGGGCAGACTAAAGGTATACCTCTATACTATCATTTCTCTCTCTCTCTTCTTTGCTTAATAGTTTTCTATCTTAATTAATTTGTAGATGAGAAAATGGAGGGCATGGGAGGATGAAACAAAAACAATTGAGTACCAATTCTACAACGGTTAGTATACAAGAATTTCAATAATATTTCTCTTTACATCATTCATTAAAGTATAAAAGTATATATACATCATCTCAAACCTTGTATATAATATTCCTTCCATCCATTTAAAAAATCATAATAAATAAAAATGACTTTGCAATTTTATAGTTCTAAAATAAAATTATATCAAATGTACCAAAATAATTTTTAATCTTTTAATTTTAAATATATCACGTGAAAAGCTGTAATTAGAATATTATAAAAAAATAAAAAAAGGATTATTTTTCCTAAAGAGACTAAAAATAAAATCAAGTCATTATTTTTTAAACTATAGAAGTAGGAAAAGACAACTCTAGCCCTTAATCATTAGATATTTAGAACCTAAGGTATACTTGATCCATAACATTGGTGAGAATTCATTTATGTATTTGAGTAGAAATATATTAAATACTATTCAAAAATAGGTCCACAAACATTTCAATTTAGCTACAAATTGATGTGACATATATCTAAAAAGTTTGGACACGTCTGTTGTTATGTATTTTTTATACCCCAAGTGGAGCTATTGGATAAGTAATGTGACTAAGGGAATCATTTGCAAGTTGCACCTTCGCCGTCTTTTAATACTAAATTAATTGACCGACACTTATATTCATACTCCCCTGTTTATTTTTAATTATCATAATTTCTATTTTTAGAATTAAATTATAAATATTTTAATAAATATTTTATGATATTTTTTTTTATCATATTAATATACAAAAAGTTGTAATTTATAATACTTTTTATATAGTATGTAATCTAATTTAAATTTAAAAATTAATTAAATTAATTTTCAAAAAACACAATATAACAATTAAAAATGAACGAATGAATTACTTATTATTGCATGCTCTCTTTCGTCCCCTTTGTGGTTGACTTACTTATTTTCAATTACTTTAAAAGAATTTTGACAATTTTTTATTCTAACTTCTCACTTTACACGTTAAGATTATAAAGTAAAATATATTTTGAAATTTAAAATTATATAAAGAAATTCATTATCAGAAGTAAAAATGAGAGAAAATTAAAATTATTATTGTTGACTTTAATTATTGGTATTTGATGGTTGCAGACCCTGAGAGATTCAGATTTGCAAGGGAGACCTCGTTTGGACGTAGGCATTTGCATTTCTGGAGCAAGTCGCCCGTGTTGCTCTGGATAGTGAGTCAATCATTTCCATCCATTTAATTCATTATATATATTATTTATATTGTGTAAATAATCAAATTCGTTTTATTAGGTTATAATTATTAGGACCTTAATAATTAGGTGTTATGTGAAAATTAGTAAAGTAAATCTCGAAAAATTATGAGTAAGAAGACAAACAAAATAAATAAATTGAAAGACACAAATATTTAACGTGATTCAGTCAACCAACTTACATCCACACAAAAAAATGAGTAATAAACTATATAAGTATGAGAATATAGAATATAGAGAGCAATAACCTCACACAATTTACTCGAAATAATAAAAGGTTCACACTTGTGTCTAACCGTTTCTCTCCCTACAAAAAACTCTCAAAGAATGAACTTCTATAATTTTATTTGTAGAGTCATAAACTTTTTCCTAAAAAAAAGACTATCCAAATATGAAACTTTATGTTTTCCTTTAAAGAAAAAAAAGAAAAGGAAAACCCATAAGAAACTAGGACAAACAATATCCAATATTAATCAATACATATATATCATAAAATTTATTTACTAGTAGCATAAATAATTATGTAAGGATTCATTAAACTGATATCTTTTGTGATTATATTTACAGGTTTGTTTCTTCAGGCAATTCTTCTCATCAGTAGCAAAAGTTGACTATTTAACCCTTAGACATGGGTTCATGATGGTAAGTCAATCTCCAATATAACATTAATTATACCATATCCAAAATATTATTGAAAATTAACCGCATTCTAACCTCTCTTTTCTAATCCATGTAATTAACTGCAGGCACATTTAACTCCACAAAATCAAAATAATTTTGATTTTCAAATATACATTAACAGAGCAGTTGACAAAGACTTCAAAGTTGTTGTTGGAATAAGGTTTACATCTTTTTTTTCCCCTTCCTGTCACACAATTCCTCTTTTACTAATTCTATATGATAATAATAATAACATTATTTATGTTGCAGTCCTGCATTATGGCTCTTCACGGTGCTGTATTTTCTGACTACTACCGATGGTACGTATTAAATTGACCTCATTTCATATTTATATATTCTAATTTTGAGCGTGCATATGTAGATATATAGTGCTACATGTCATAATATATGTAGGATACCATGTAGGGTGCAAATTGTCACGTATTGATATGTGTGTCTACTTATTCAATTTTATACAAATTTGAGTGTCTACTTATTTATACTCAAAGTTGGACGACATAAATGTGAGTTGAGACCAAATTAAAACGCATATTTATGTATTATGCTAGTGAAAGGATTATTAATTAGTACTTGAATAAACCATATCTAATATTAATTGAAACTTGTTCCTTTTATTGGACAGGATTGTACTCGTATCTTTGGGTGCCATTTGTCCCACTTGTAGTAAGTTCATTCATTAATAAGAGTAGTATATATATTCATTCATGATTGAATAAAGTATAAAATTAATTATGAAATAATTAATTAAAATGCAGATAATATTGCTGGTTGGCACAAAACTTCAAATGATCATAACAGAAATGGGAGTAAGGATTTCAGAAAGGGGAGACATAGTAAAAGGTGTACCAGTGGTGGAGACTGGAGACCATCTTTTCTGGTTTAATCGCCCTGGCCTTGTCCTATTCTTGATTAACTTTGTGCTCTTTCAGGTACCTTTTAAAACTCACTTTTCATATACAAAATATTATCTTCCTTTCAAAAAGAGTGACTTACTTTTATTTTTAGTCTATTTAAAAAAGAATCATTTATTTTATTTTTTGGTAATACAAGATTAAAGTACGTTTTGATACATTTGACATAACTTGAATTTATGATCACAAAATTGAAGAAAACAAACTCTATATCAAATCAAACTGTCATTCCTTTTTAAACGAAAAAAAGTATATAACATTGGTACAAACTCCTAGCTTGGAATTTCATAATGATTTTTTTTTTTTTTTTGCAGAATGCGTTTCAAGTTGCTTTCTTTGTTTGGAGTTGGGTAAGGAGTTGGATTTCCATTTTTCTTTTTTCTTTTGGAATGAAATTTGAATATATTGTCCTGAATATTATTTTTTTTCCTTTAAATTTTCAGTGGAAATTTGGTTTTCCATCTTGCTTTCATAAGAATGCTGCAGACCTAGCCATTAGGCTAACCATGGGGTGAGTTTCACTTGCAAAAACACACTTTAGATTGCCATATTATGCTCACAAACTCTGATATGCATTCTTCCTTCCTAGAGAGCTCGGGAAAGATAATGTTATTTATTCTGTCCCAGTTTATATGACTTATTTTCATATTTAGTTAAATTCAAATAGAATGACACATTTCAATATTAAGTAACAATACACTCCCTTTGTTTAAAAAAGAATGACCTCGTTTCCTTTTTAATCTGTTTAAACAAGAATGATCTCTTTCTTTTTTTGGCAACACTTTAACTTTAACTTTCCACCTGACATGATTAAGGCCACAATATTAAAGGGCATTTTGATACATTTGACATAACTTTAATTTAGAACCACAAGATTAAAATGTCTTCTTTCTTTTCTTAAACTCCGTTCCAAGTCAAAGTAGGACATTTTTTTTGAAACGGAGAGAGTAACTTTTAAACTATCACTTGTTTCAGACCAAAAATTTCAGAAGTCTTTCATTCTTTCTTAAATTCTGTGTCAAATCAAACTAACTCATATAAAATGATCAATCAAATACGACAAACATCATGGAAGTTGATGCATATTATATTTTCAGGGTGATCATACAGGTTCATTGCAGCTATGTGACTCTCCCTCTTTATGCCTTAGTTACCCAGGTAGGTACTCTGATCTACATTATAAAAATCTTGCACAAAGCATGAATATGTACTGATATAGAGAACTTTGTAGATGGGTTCATCAATGAAGCCTATCATCTTTGGTGATAATGTGGCAACAGCTCTTAGAAGCTGGCACCATACAGCGAAAAAGCGGGTGAAACATGGGCTATCAGGACACACCACCCCTGCCAACAGCAGACCAACCACACCATTGCGTGGTACCTCCCCTGTTCACTTATTACGCGGTTATCCACAATATAATGAGGACAGTGTTCAAGCATCTCCTCGGACATCCAACGTTGAAAATGAAGGGTGGGCTAATGAAATATCCAATGACAATCAGGAGGGAGAGATCCTGCAGCATGCCTCCACTGATCATAACAAGCAAATTGAGATTACAATGTCAGATTTCACTTTTGGAAACAGATAAATGATCAATATATATATATGTAAAAACTAATTTCATCTATGAATTGTTCGACTTCATTACTGTAGAGGGCATATATGGATCATAGATAGTTTAAGTGGCTGCTTGCTAATACACAAATATTTTCACTCCAATCTCTTATACTTATATATGTACAAAATATATATATAGCTACCTAATTACATTAGGATTAGCCTATAATTATGTGACATAAGAATAATAGTATGTAAGATATTACATTTCTGTAACGGTCCGCCCTTTCAGAATGATTAAATTGACTCGTACCTTCGGAGCAAGACTAAGGGTGATTAATAAGTTAAGCAGTATGGGGTTTGAATTGTTCAATGGTTGTATTTTAGTTTTAAGGTCAATCAAGTTGTAAAATAAAAATCGGCAGAAGTTATCGCAAGTTACTTTCATAAGCATTCAGAAATTTGGGTCAAATATCTTAGAGCTTTTCTCCCAATATATAATGAGTTAACTGTCCCAATATTTATCAAATCAAAGGTCTATGAGTCTACTTTCTAACGCATCAAATCATTCGTCCATACAATTTTTGAATAGAGAGATGTTCACATTTTCATAAGACTGCTTTGAATAGAGTAATTAGTTGCATAGAATTTCATGTTGATATTGGCAGCATAGCAATTAGTTTGGCGTAGAAATAATGTGATTGCGACACCTATGAACTATATAACTCACCTACGGGCCTTGGGCGTATCTTGATGCCTATAGAGCTAAAGAATTAGAGTTGTAGTTTTACCTTCGGGTAACAGCATCGTATATGTCTATTGAGTTATGGTGGTGAGATCCTAGTGTTTCACCTGTTTGTTAACGACCTTATACTTTGGCACAACATACAGATTGTTGTGCAAATCACTTAGAAAGCCACCTTACTTGATGATACATTAGAAGATTTTTTGATGCCTATTGTGGCTATCTCGTCAGCTCTTAGTATTAGGAATTGACACTTTGAACCATGTATACATAGATATCCCTTTATTTGTTGCCTTTGGCAGGTGTACCTTGCCTATGGGGCTATACTTTGCTTATAAGAGCTATAGAATGTCTAGAAAAACCATATTGAAGCATGTAGAGCTATTTTACAGTCTACTCAGTTATGGACTTCCTTCATGCCTAAGTTGAAATGAATGACCTCTATATAGAACCATGTATGCTAGAGATACAATTATAGAAGCCTAGAAGACTCAGATACAACTGTAAGCGTCTAAAGTTTTAATCCTGAAATACAGTAAACAGGAAAAGAAAAATAGCAAGCAAACAATAATATTTGTATTTGAATTAATGCGAAGGTTACAATCTTTATAGAATATCTTAAAAAGATATGTAATCCCCTGATTCTTCTCTTCACAGATGTTCTTGATTTGGCGGAATACTTGCGGCTCAACACTTGGAGCGAAGACTTCTTTGTATGAGGAAGACTTGCAGATCACCACTGAAGAG